>ML781734.1:551406-578943 GCA_009831015.1 Picea engelmannii
AATTATGTTTGTAAGCTGAAGAAGGCCTTATATGGACTAAAACAAGCACCACGAGCTTGGTACTCTAGACTGGACAAATTTCTACAAGAAAAAGGGTTCAAGAAAGGTACTGTTGACAGTAACCTTTACATTAAATATGAAGGTGATAAATTACTAGTTGTTTTGGTTTATGTAGATGCTATTATTTTTGGTTGTACTAATGAATCATCTTTCCAGTGGTTTTCTAATTCTATGCAAACATAATTTGAAATGTCCATGATAGGGGAACTTCCATATTTTCTTGGCTTACAAGTAAAACAAAGCTCTGCAGGAATTTTTATTTCTCAAGAAAAATATTTGAAAGAGATATTGAAGAAATTTCAGATGGAAGATTCCTCTACAGTTTGCACACCTATGGTGGTTGGTTGCAAGCTGAGCAAACATGATATCTCACCTGATGTTGATCAAAGGACATATCATTCAATGATAGGTAGTCTTTTGTACATCACAACATATTGTCCTGATATAATGCAAGTTGTTGGAATGGTAGGTCGTTTTCAGTCTGCTCCTAAACAAAGTCACTTGGTAGCTGTCAAAAGAATATTCAAATATCTGAAGGGAACAATGACATATGGACTGTGGTACCCTAGAAATCAGAATTTCCAGTTAATTTCTTATTCAGATGCTGACTGGGCAAACTGTGTTGATGAGAAAAAAAGCACCAGTGGAGGAGCATTTTTTTTGGGTGACTCATTAGTTGCATGGCTTAGTAAGAAGCAAGGATCTATTTCATTATCCACTATAGAGGCAGAATACATTGTTGCTGCTACTTGCTGCACACAAATCTTATGGATGATACAAACTCTTACAGATCTAAAGATAACTTACACTGATCCTATTCCAATTCATTTTGACAACACCAGTGCCATTAGTGTCTCCAAGAGCCCTGTTCTTCATTCCAAGACTAAGCATATTCCAATCAAGTACCATTTTCTCAGAGACCAAGTTACAAACAGAATTGTTCAACTGAATTATATACCCTCTACAAAACAAATTGCTGATATTTTTACCAAACCATTAGCAGCGACCCCTTTTGGATATCTTCGTCAAAAGTTGGGGGTTATAATTTCTGGTGTTTAAAATGTTCACCTAGTTAGGGGGAGTATTTATTGAATATCTGGTGTCTTTTCTAGATTCTTATAGACGACAGGGGGGGTATGTTTTGCAACAATATCAGTGGAAGAATGTTTCTTCTTTGACATTGATGTCAAAGGGGGAGAAAGGAGTTGAGTTCGAAATGTTTTGGGAACAGAGTCAAGTCTGAATGGCCGAATGCAGAGGAGAGTCGAGTCTGAATGCATTGAATGTAGAGGAGAGTTGAGTCTGAATGCAAGTGGGTGCTTGTGTTTCCATCAATGCCAAAGGGGGAGATTGTTGGTAAATATGTAACAGACAACGAATGGCATGAAGAATGTACAGAGCATTGTTAGCATATTTACAGGCAGTGTATACTTGTCATTGATGACAAGTACAATTTTGGTTGTGGTGATGGCTTGAGTACAACAACAATGAGTAGAAGCACAACAATAATCAGGAGGAGAAGAGTCAGTGACCGTTGGATCCCATTCAAATTTCCCGAAAGAACGAGGGCCGTCAGATCTGAATGAAGACAAGACGAGTGCACTGAAGAGGAGGACAGAGATCAGTCGTTAGATCCAAGTGCAAGACCCGACCATCGTTGTATCAAGGATAACCTGCACGCTCTTTAAAGTACAAGGAGAAGTGGGAGTAATCGCGATTTGCAAAATCGCGACCTAATCTGAGCTGTCAAGATCTAGGTTGATCTGAACCATTGATCAAACTCCACATCGGAGTTTTGTGAATCACGATTTCAAAAGGAAAAGAAACAAATGAAACAAGAACCCCGATTTCACGATATGCGATATCGTGACTCAATCGCAGTCGTTGAGTTAAGATCATACCTGGACCGTTGATCACAGCCCATATCGGAGTTTCGTGAATCACGATTTCAAAAGGAAAAGAAACAAATGTAACAAGAACCCCAATTTCGCGATATGCGATATCGCGATTCAATCGCAGTCGTCAAGTCAATATTAGATCTAGACCGATGATCAAACTCTACATCAGAGTTTCGCAAATCGCAACATAGAGAGGCAAATAACACAATGCAACAGGAATGCCAATTTCGCGATATGCGAAATCGCGATTTAATCGCAGGCATTGAATAAAGAAGTGATTTGGACCGTTGATCTGACTTCTTCATGGAGTTTCGGGGATCAGGATTTGTAAGTGACAAAAACTCTAATCGCCAAGAGTGTCGAAATCACGATGTGTGAAATCTCGATTGGATCTGAACCATCGGATCAAGTATTGATCGGAGGGTTATTGTTCTCTCTCACAAGTTAACTCCTTAGTTTGGAATCTTTTAGCAAAACGGACTCATGATTTCAAATTAGTTGTCGATCAGTTGGCGTTTCAGTTGCTTGGACAATTGTCTTTCTTTTGTCTAAGGAAATGCGAAGTGGAACCGCCGTGTGGGTGAGTATAAAAGAAAATGAGAGAGACTGTATGCTGTGGGGCTGTCGTGGAGGGAAAATGAATAAACAATAAGAAAAGGAAAATGAGCAGTGGCATAGCATGAGATTGAGCAAATGTGCAGAGTGAGATGAAACACAGAGTAGAAGTAGAGAATAATGACAGACAGAGTAGAAGCAGAGTCGAATGACATAAAAAGTTGATGCAGAGCAGACCTGCTAATCAAACAGAAGAAGAGAAGAATTGCATAAAAGAAGATAGAATACCAGATTTATAAAGAAGGAAAGATAGGTAAGAATTGACATATCTGCATAAGTTGTCTGTGTATTTATTATTTAATTTTCTAGGGAGGTTGGGTGGTGCTCGGGAGGACTGTTGTCCTCAGAGGTTCAAGTGGGAGCTTGAACACTGGATGTTGTAGCTTCCATCTGGTTGCAACCAGAGAAACGAGGGTGGCAGGGTGGTGCAAGGGAGAACTAGTGTTCTCTGTTATGCAGGTTGGAGCCTGTGTAACTGGAAGTTGGTGCTTCCATCCAGTTGGTGCTGGAACATTTAGGAAGTTGGTGCTTCCATCCAGTTGGTGCTTCCTTCTAGTGGGTGCTAGAGAAACCAGAGAGTTGGTGCTCTCAAACAAGTTGCAGCTTGTAAAACAGAGGTAGCAGCCTCACATTGAGTTGGTGCTCAATTCTAAATGATGTACAGAACTGAAAAAGACTCCCTATCATTTTGAAGAAGAAGAGGTTTTCTCCCTTTATGGGTTTCCTTGTGAAAATTTGTCTCTGTGTGTACTTTATGTGTGACTGATGGTCTTTATTTTTATTATCCATATGTTGTATATTGTTGATAATCACTTGAAGGAAGATTAATAATATTTAAAAGGTATAAAATTGTTTAAGCTTATAAACAACTGATTCACCCCCCCTCTCATTTGTTTTAGTATTTACAAAAGGTAGATCCTCTGAAGTTCGAGGCGATTCTCGATCTCGCTCCTCCTTCTTCACTTCACTAGTTACAAAGTTTGCAAGGGAAAGCAAACTTTCTTCGTCGTTTCATCCTGAACTATGCCAAGCTAACTCTTGGATTTACATGACTACTCAAAAAGGGGTTTGAGTTCGTATGGGATACCATCACAAATAAATCTTTTGAATCTTTGAAACTATCCCTGACACGTACTATGCTTTTCTTCCCCCCCGATTACAGTCGCGATTACTTCCTCTACCTCGCGGCCTCATATTACACCATCGCTATGGTTCACGTCCAAGAGGATGATTCTCATGATGAACATGTCATATATTACTTGATTTGAAGTCTGATGCCTACCGAAACCAAGTATTTACATGTCGAAAAACTAGCCTTGGAAGCCATCCAATAAGTTCAACGTTTCCGGCACTATATTCTCTCTCGCAAGACTACGATAATTTCTAACTGCAACCCTATCCAACACATTCTCACATATCAATTGCTAGGGGAAAAATACTCCAAACGGATTGTGATACTCCAGAAGTTTGACTTGGAATTTGAACGCGCTAAGTCTAAGAAATCCTTAGTGTTTGTCGAGTTGATATGCGACTTTCCCTACTCTAAGACGGAAAACATAGCAGCCAATTCATTACCTGATGAATCCCTTTTCCTAATTAGTTCCAATGATCTTTGGTATGGATATATCATCATATATCTCCAAACCCATACTTTTCGGTCCAATTTTTCTAGTACTGACCGTCGTTGAATATGCTACCAAGCCCGTCAGTATATTATCCTAGGTGCTACTCTTCATCATTGTGGGATTGACTCAGTTTTTTGATGCTGCCTCATGTTTGATGAAGCCGAGAAAGCCCTAAATGACTTCCATTCTGGAGCCTGTGGTGGTCACATGTCTGGGTATGCTACTACCCAGAAGATCTTGCGAGTTGGGTATTGTTGGCCCTCTTTATTTAACGATTGTATAATTGCCATCCAAAAATGCCACGCTTGCCAGACCTACAACCATAAAATACGATCACATCCTTCTCCTCTTCACCCTGTGGTCTCCGTCGGTCCTTTTGTGAAATGGGGTATTGATTTTATGACATGTCACCCTCACTCGGTCGGGGGGCATGGATACATTATTGTAGCCGTAGACTATTTTATGAAATGGGCCGAGGCTATGTCGACATTTGACAACACTGGAAAAACCGCAACATTATTCATATTCAATCACATCATAGCTCGTTTTGGTGTTCCTCAAGCTATCATCACCGATCACGGTAGCCACTTTAGAAACTTCATGATGTCTGAACTCACTGAAAATTTGGGTCTTCGCCATGAAAACTCAACACCCTATTACCCACAAGCCAACGACCAAGTCGAAGCAATTAAAAAAGTCCTCATAACCATGCTTCAACGAATGATAGGGATTCAAAAAACGAGTTGGCACACAATGTTGTTTTCAACATTGTGGGCTTATCGGACGTTCGTTAAGTCTGCTACCGGGTTTACACCATTCCAGTTAGTCTATGGTCTAGAAGCCATCATGTCGATTGAATGTGAGATACCCTCCCTAAAACTAGTCATCGAACTCCTACCAAACACTTCTGCCGAAGAAGAATGTCTGTTGTATCTCATGCGATTAGATGAAACTCGACGCAACACCACCCTAGTCATAGAAACCTAGAAGAAACGCGTCAAATACCAATATGAAAAACATGTCAAGCCTCGTGTTTTCTCTGAAAGTGATCTAGTTCTCCTTTATGAACAAGATCGAGATGTTCTAGGGGCTAGAAAATTTGAAGCTATGTGGCGAGGTCCTTATATCGTTAGACGAGTGTTGGAGAAAGGATCTTACGAGTTAGTAGATTATGATTGTATCCCTTTGAGTGAACCCATAAATGGGTTGTACTTAAAGAATTACTATGCCTAAGATCACATGTGCGTGAGTACTTGTATTTTATTGTATCATACTTCTTGTGTGTTACTGTAGTATTCTTTTTTCGTTATCTGGTCTCTGCCCTTATGTTACGTTGTGTTTGGTTTCCAGATGTCGGAGTCTTCGCTACCCCACATTGGCTTCGCTGATGGCACTATCCGTAGTACTCAGAACCTTGCTTCTATTGCTTGGGCAATTTACGCCCCTACGAATGAACTTATCACTCTATGAGGTTTGTGTCTCAACCATGCAACCAACAATATTGCAGAGTATAGCATCGTTATCGAATTGTTGATTGATGTTATTTCTCTTGGTATCCGTCACTTGGTCGTACGACTCGATTCACAGCTAGTAGTACTACAATTAAGTAATGTCCAGGGATGATTTTAAGGATGGAAATTTATTTTAAAATGTAGAAACCTTGGCGAATCTTACTATCCTTCATATGCCAACTATAAAATGTTTAGCGATATTTTTGTAAAAATATTCAAATTTATATGGATTTTCTATAGTTCATATAAAATTTTGGCGATTTTTAAGGTAAAATAATTTTATCCTATAGAATTTGGGCAAATCATTTTTAGAATAGCGAATCTTTTTTTGGGAAACACCATGGAAAATTATCCCATGAGCGAAATTTAGCCCCTAAAATCATCCCTGGTAATGTCTATGCTATTCGAAGTCCTACTTTATTATGGGTATATTTACAAATTCACCTCTTGGAACGTTATTTTGATTATATTAAGTATTAGCATATTCCTAGATGTCTAAATACATTAACTGATACATTAGCTAACTATGTATTAGACAGACATTTGGGCCATTTATAAACCAATCACATCACATGTATCACACAACACAATATAAGTTGGTAGAAGTTGTATATATGTATATAATGATCAAACGTTTTTACAAAAAATTTCTGTCCAAGGACCAAAATTTCAAAATTTGAAGCTCGTAGCTTCTACAAAGAAGCATCATGGGTGATGCTCACGATAACACATGACTGCCCGGGAAACCCTACGAAGCAGTCGGCCAATAGACTCTGACACGCCCACCATATGGCACTGATAATGCTGAGGGATCTCTCCAATAGGCATGTTCGAAATGTCAGCAGTCAACCCCTCTAAGTTTTGCTCCAATTCCTCATAGTCTTCAGCATCCCATCGCGACACTGGAGCCGCATCTCCTCATCACTAAATAGGAGACGTACCTGGAGGTCGGTATGGCCCCACATCTGTGTCATCCAAAAGATATTTTTGATCAGTTCTTGGACAAACATAAAAACATTTCATATGATAAAAATCACAAAAACATTTAAAAGAACAAAATGTGTACTTCTTACCTAGGTAACCCCACTGAGCATCGTCAGGTAGGGCTAAATATGGATCCCCTCAGAAGTCCAATCTGGCGTAGGCATAGTCATCAACCATCAACATCTATGGCCGCAACCAATCAAAGAAAGAATCGTTGTATTTGATAATAGGCCCAACTACGTGTCGGGCCATGAGGTTGCACCACCTCAGCATCCTCAGATCTTGTGGGGCTGGTAAACCCCACTCAACCTATAATCTCAGTAATGGAACCCTCTCAAGAAAGAAGGACACCAAAAGTGATCCATACCCGAATTGCTTCAGGTCATCCTTCCTGCATTTTGTCAACTGCCTCTTCATACTACGGAGAACTGCATCCAACCAGTTGAAGATTCGTGGCTCTGTGCACTCTATGGAATATTGGAAGTAGCTCTGGAGAGACATGTGTGGAGCTGCGCTCCCAGCCATGTATGTTATGGTGAACAGGATGGTTCTCAGGGTCAAGTCTTGGACCCCCCAAATAGCCACCTTACATTTTCTTCTTTATGCCTCTAGGACACAGTACTGGCGACAATACTCACTCATAGGGAGTCCACCGCCTGGGCTACCAGTCAAGCTAGTGTGGTACCCATGCCATGATAACCCTATTAGAAAGTAGATATCCTCGATATCTAGGGTCAATGTATGGACTCCCATGTGAAACAATTGTTGGTCTACGTCCCACATATGAACCAGGTATTCCAACAATTTGATTTGAGCCCTCATGCCTGGGATCCAGAAGAATTTCAAGAGTCCATAGTCTCGGAGGGCGGAAATGGTACTCATGTCATTCCCAACGATAGCATCATCTTCCTCATGCTCTCTTTCTCACCACTCCAACATTATGACGGTCAAATGCCTGCACAAGAACCATAAGAGAAAGGTCAACAACTCTTTTCAAGCCTTGGCATATTATTCATTGAGAAAAAATCAAAGTGAAATTTCATTTTGCGGCCCTCGCAGGTGCCCCTTTTGCACAATGCGAGTGTCTCGCAGGTGCCTTTGAGGCCACCTGCGAGAATCATTCATTCTCACAGGTCCTATATGGCTAGCCTGCGAAAATGTCTGGGCGCAAGTTTTGGCCCTAAAACTAACTCAAAACCTTGCAAATTGCCAATGAAAACAAAAATTAAACCATGGAAAAGATAGGAGATCAAGAGCCTACCTCATTGACGGAGACGGTTCTCCAAATGGTCGCCTATGCCTCCCACGGTCGAGCAATGAAATTTGGGGTAAAAAGAGGGGTTTTGGGCAAAGTTCTTAGCAAAATTACAATGACTATGGTAAAATCCCTTTTACCCACTTATATTTACTTTTTACCATTTTTGCTGATTTTTATATTATTTTATTCATCAAACCTAATGCCTAATAGCCCTATGAGTGTTCTTTTTGCAGATATAATGATGAAGGAGTACATATGTTTTCTCTTTTTTCATCGCATGCATAACTATTTTTTATGGTTTTTAGACAAAATATCGAGCTTAGTATTTGTTTGTTATCACACTCGAAAATACATGAGAACATAATCGAGAAAACTTTTATCACTTTTTTGGGCTCATAAAGGTTATACAAAAAAGGAACCCCATGGAGTTCTCTTTAAGCTCTTTTCAGACTCTCTAAACATGAAAAGATTTCCGAGCGATCTTGTTCTTTTCACGCTCGCTAAAGTATTTGAAGAAAACATTTGTTGGGCGATAATTTATCTCTTTTTTTGGTCTCATCAGACTACTTTACAAAAAAGGAACTGAGAGAGTTCTCTTTTGAGTGTTTTTACAGACTCTATAATCATGAAAAACCTTCGCGTTTTCTATCTTTGGACTCATTAAACAAACATTGAAAGATCCGTAATGGGACCGAACCACTCCTTCCTAGTGTTCGTTAAACATACTCCGAGGGACTCGTCCGAAGGATGAGCTTACATCAACAAGCATATGTTATCCTCCTCAAGCTTGCGTAAAAATAGAGAGGTAGTTGCCAGAAATGGTGGGGGAAAATTTGGGAAAGGGATGTGTTTTCGTATTCATATTTTTTGGCAGTAAGTGTCGCTCTTGAACATGACACCCCCTATTCATTATTTGAAGCTGGTTTGGGGAATCCATTTGTCTCTCATTTGACTTGCTACAAGGTCATATCCTGAGTCATCTCTGAATTAGTGTTGCCAAATCCCTGGTTGTATCGTTCATATGTTCAAGAGAAGTTCATCCAAAACCTCTATTGAGTCAGCCATTTGCAGTTGTCCATTCTTACCA
Source organism: Picea engelmannii (assembly GCA_009831015.1). NCBI lineage: Eukaryota > Viridiplantae > Streptophyta > Pinopsida > Pinales > Pinaceae > Picea > Picea engelmannii. The sequence goes on from ML781734.1 coordinate 560,445, forward strand.
AGTCGTCCTTCCCTGTGTCCATTTTCATCTATATTCATACTCTGTTTCACCTTCAAAATCTGTTACTTATTTCATGTCATTGATGGGGGATACATCAAGGCCATCCTATGACGAGTCTTGTTTCGTCGACTCCAACTCATTATCCAGAAACAGGGCTTAGAAATTATTTGGTACCTTGGAACTTGCATGCCTCAACGGTAGGTTATCTCACTTTCGATAGTGGGTTTTCATTATTGACCCTTGATCGGGAGATTTCATTGAATGTTCGACCTCATCTCATTTATTCACATTCATTGGATTTTACGAGTGTACCTTGGGAGTCATTGACATTAATGGTGACTTCCCTCTCACTTGTTAACGGTTTCATCAATGACTGGTAATCAAGTGGTTTCTACCATGTTCGAATTCAGCACATGTAATCACATGGCTAGATTCATACTTTTAGGTGAATGGATTGAAGACCCTGGGTGTCATCTTTTTTATCCAGGCTGAGATGGAATATGTACGATTTGCTGACACATAGATCCACTTTGTATGTCACATGGCTATGTCATCCTCATTTGAGTCTTCTCGCATAGATCCATAGTGTATTCATGGTGTCTATGCAGTATATTTGAAGGCATGGATCCATGGTGTATGATTGGTGGCCATGACCTACATTATCGATGTCATCCATTTGTGATCTGAGTATTGGAATGCCTACCTTGGGACTGGTATTATATTCTGCAGATGCTTGGTTGTTTGCAGGTTTCCGATTAGCCGCACTCTTGGTTTTTGACACACACACACAATTTACAAAGTATTTCTACTGTCACAGATTCTGGCCTCATACTTTGGGGGGCATTTTGTTACACATGATTTTGGTCATCTTGGTGATATCTTAACAATGGTGTATTCAGGTTCCCCACAAGGACTTTTTGCTTGAGAAAAGTGGCCCTTATCTTCTTCCAAAAACAAATTTTTAAAGTCAGTTCGCAGGCTGGCTATGGCCTAGGGTGTGAGAATCCCTCATTCTCACAGGCCACCTACACTTAGGGTGTGAACTTCTCAGAGTTTTCTCCATACACAGGGTGCGAACTTATTTTTAAGCTTGGAAAGGAAAAGAGGTCTCGAGGGTTCTAGAAGGGAATCTTCTAGAAAGTGAGTTGGCATTCATACGCTTTTCATTTTATTGACTTCTCAGATTTTATGGGATCATCCTCATCCATGTAACCATCTCTCCTTCTCCTATATATTGAAAGGTTTCTCATGGAAAAGGTTAAGCAAGATTGAATGAAGAATTGGTGAAAGAATTGTGTGAAGAACCCTGCTTGGATAGAGGCTTGAAGGCTCTAGTTGGTCTACCAAGAGGAATTGGATCTTCTTCATGAAAGTACAGAGCAAGTGTGTGTGTTGGAACTAAGGATCACTGAAAGGAAGCTTGCGACATCAAGGCGATCAAGTTGTATCTTCTACTTTCAATTAATATGATACAGTGGCATGTACCTTTCCCATAAAGTCATTCTTACTTTATTGTGTAATTCCTTGATCATATGCATAAGTTGACGTTGAATACATTTTGCTATCTTCACTTTGGTTGGTTTGTGTTGTCTTCGACTTGACCTCACGAGAGCACTGGAGCGAAGTGGGAACAACAGAGACCTAAGGAAGCGATATAAAGGTATGCCACTTATTCCTCCCTATTAGCAGATTCAATGATTACAACTTAGGGAAAGAGTCATGTCATGTCCTGTTTTGTTCTAGATGCATGTGGATCTAGGGAGTTCTGTTAGTGTCTACACCTACCGATTAGTCTGATAACAACTTTAGTATAAGTTATTGAGGAAGAGTCTATAGAGCATCAACCTTCTACTTGGCATGAAGGTGGCATTTGGGGTGACACTTTAGGATTTGAATATATGTTTAATGAAATTCAAGATACATATTAACACTAGTATTTTGGATTCTACTCTTATATCAATTGGTGTATAAGAATATGATATATCATTAATTCAGTTTCTTCAAAAGAAAAATAGGGTCCAACAAATAGGTACCCATTAGAATGCCAATACAAACCATAATATAAATTGGGGTGTATAAAAAGAAAGAAATAAAAGAAGTTGGCATACATGCAGAGGAAGAAAACACTTTGGATTATTTTGAGATGATATAATTGAGAGATGAAACAATGAAATGGATATTAGTAGTAGTATCACTTGGTAAAGGATTCATTTCATTACAATATAATCACCAAAAAATTCAACATTTGCGAGGGAAATGGATTTCTTTTTATGTTATACTCTAGAAAAAGCATAGTCATCTAAAGAAAAAAAAAAGAGTCGGGAGGTTCTGCAAGTCGTTAAGGTGTTGAAAGTTGAACTGCAACAACTAAAATAAGGTAAAGGTTTTATGTGTATTCTAGCTCACATGTCTTTCTCCTACATATGTCATTATCCTAGTTATTTAGTTTATTTCATGGAGAAATGAATGTCTTTTCAAATGCCTACACTCGATGTAAGAATGCCATGCAATATTTTCATTCCTAGACACTTTATACACATATACTCTAACTATTATGAGAAAGAATGAAATATTTTATGTGAGTTATATCAACACAATTTATTTTTCGAAACTCAAGTCAACTCCAAGAACCCAAATCCATTTGAGGGAGACATTTAGTTAAGGTATTTTTCCTCATTTATGAACAACTAGATTATATGGAGTAGTTCATTATCTCATATCGAGTACACAGAGAAACACCATATTTTATGGATAAGAGGGGAACATCATGATGCCTCTATAGTTATTTCAAAATGTGAGAATGTTTTGTGGTCTATCGTTTTCACATTCAATTTATAGATGCATGGATTAGATACCACAAAAAGATATTAGAAGCCATGATATACTTCTCGAAGGAGGTGGAAGAATTATCATTTGAGCATAAAATAAGGGAACCTTTGACTTATTCTAGAATTGGTATTTCCTTAGATCAATCTTAGGCTTACAATGACTGCTTCAAAAGGAATGGAACATGTTGGATAGGGATGAAGTTCCATTTTCAAATCATATGGTGTCCATTTGAACAATACAAATAACATGTGATGCAAACTATTTAATTAGTTTTACATAAATGCATTCATATCAGGTAACTTGTCAATTTCACTTACTATTAGTGTAAAGATAGCTATATGACTGATTAACTATTCTACTTTGTAGTATATTAAGAGTTATTGGGAGATCAATTCCATGGAAAGATAATTCTTGTAGTTTCACTTTCAATATTGAGTTTCCTGTGGATTTTGATTTCATTTATGTATATTATTATGATTTCTATAATATGTTCTTATATAGTTAATCTTTAATTAAACCAAGTTGTGTTTTTATACAGTCTGAGTGGGCCTAATGGTTAAGAACATGTGTTTCCTCTTAAGAGGTCACACGTTCAAATCCATAGGGGGCTAGGTTATGTATACCTTTGTAGACTTTACTAGTCAAATAATTGGGTGGAGGGGGTCCCTTGTCCCATAAACAAGAGGGTATCATACACCAATTAGGTGTATGGCTTGGTCGTGACCTTAAAAATGGATTATTGTTATTATTAGTAGAATCAATTTCAGTTATGAATTAAATATATGATTTATGGTTTCAATTAAAGTACATGCTTAAGGAAAGTACCTTGATCATAATAGTCTATAGGATCAAGATATTATCATTATTAAAAGTTGAATTTATCGCCAACAATGAGGGATAAGGATCCTTATCATTATATCTCAATGACCTCAAAATAAACATAATTCTTGAACCTGTCAACATAAACCTCCATAGTTAGATCAGTGAATGCACCATACTTAGATTATTGAACAATAGTTAGATCAGTGAATACACCAAGTCTAGTCATTCCATGAACTCCCATTATATATTTTGCAATATTTTCACATCTAATCCCAAATTGAGCATGGACTCCCACACATCATATCCTCGAATCAATGGATTTATTTGATATTCTCTCCATATCTTCTCCTTTTCACATGTTGTAGGGGCCAATCAACTTCCTTCATGAGCGATCCCAACAGATACACAAGAATACCCTTTAGGCTAGGTACAACTTGGTCATCCTCTAATATCCATAGTAATTTCTTCAACCATGCTTTGACTTCATCTTCTATTGATTATGCACCAATAAGCTCTCACATCTACTCACTGGCTGGAGTATATATTGTGGCCTTTCCACCTCTATAAAATTGGAATCTCATGCATGGAAAACTTCTTGAATTATGTAAATATGATTTCTATTGAACCACATCAACCACTATAACCTTCTATGAATCTCTACGGATAACCCTCGATCCATGACTCCCACATATTCTCTTGTATTTTCCCTTCCCAATGAGAAATATTAATGTTTGTATATCCTAGATCACCATCAAGGATCCTCAAATAAGAATTGACCATGTTCTAAGAACACCATTTTTTCTCCCATGCATCCCATTTCTCAACCAAGTCTACACAAGCCTTAGTGTTATGCCCAATATTTTGGCTATGGACATAGCAAGGTCGATGATGATCTGCAGATAATTCCATGTGATGTGCCCTAATTCATTAAAATAGTAACACAAAGGTGGAGGATGGATTGTGTCATTATGTGGTGCCTGGTTATCTTAGTTTTGATTCTAGACTCTAATCCTAACCCCAAGTGACTGTATTGTAAGCATATTCTTCTCAATGCACTCAATGAGTATGGTCAATATATGGAATTCATCTATATGATGAGTGTTTACACTACAAAAGTTGCAATCTATGATATTGCAGTGCTATTATATTTTCGTAGTAGTGAGCATTGGTGTGGATCATGACCAAGATTTGGGCATATATTGTAGATCCCCCCACTCAACTTTCCCACAAATGGGTTATGACCATGGCGATACATGTTTTGGACATAAGACAATCATTCCATAGATGGTCTTTTATCTTACATTATGTGCACAACATCATCTCCCTTACACTCTACTTTCCCTTTCACCAGATCTTGAATATCATGAAACAAAGATATCATTTTATACTAGAATTATTCAACCCTGGAGATAATCCTAGATCAATGTTTCAACCAATCCACTGATAGACTCTACTAACATTGCAAATTCTAAATATTCATGTTGCAACAATAGCGTGTGAAAGTGAGATAATATCCCACCAATAAACCATTCTTTATGCTATACATCTTGGATGGTGTAATGCAAATGACTCATCAAATATTGAAACCACAATCATAGTCCCGAGATATATCTCCATCCTTTTACTTAATCTCCTTTACTTATACAATGCTTTATTGTTCTACCTTCAAATTTTGAAACTCATTCACAAAGTCTACCCACTGAACCAAATTCACTCCATGCGCAATAGTAGTTCTTTTCTTGTACTTTTTATACCACTCTAGTGTTTTCATATGTCTTCTTGACCTTTGCCATGAAATGGAGGAATCGATGAAGAAGGGTCATTAAAGTGCATTGTCATTATTCATTCCCAATGATTTTGAGCCAACAAAATTCCTTGGAGTCTTGATTGTTTTACAATTGAATCCTCTACTATAGAAACTCACATAGAACTAGATATCAATGACTAGAAAATCATCTAAGCTAGCGCGAACAAGAGGGAGGATGTTATCAATGTTGGAGGAATGAGTAGGCTCGTAATGTGTAAGTTGGTCGATGGTGACTATTTTCCCGTTATGGGGGAACATCATTGTATGAAACACAAAAGAGGTTACTTCCTTCATAGTATACATGTAGCTACGTCCAAAAAAGATATTGTAATCAAGTGGGGCATCGATAAATTCAATCCTCCACCTAACTATTTCTCTTTGAAACATGGTGAAGAGAAGACAAGTTAGCTATGCCAACACCTTTCTTACATAAAGGGGGTGAAGAGTAGCTCTAATACCATCTATGATGGACATGTAGTGCTACCCAAAAAAAATTACTTTCAACACGCTAGATCATGTGACAATGCCTTGCCTTCGTCACAATGTCTTAACTAACCTACACCTACGACACCATACTATGCCTCTTCATTTAATGTCTTTCCCATAACTATTCCTTAAGATACTACTAGTTTGATCTGTAACTGAGATAAATAAAATCAATTTTTTTAATAATAGTCACACATCCAACCACATCCTTAAATAATTCAAACTGTACTTTAACACTTAACACAACCAAAATTCATCAATACAATGCAAGGAACATTAACATCCAAAACAAATAAATAGACCATAACACCTAAGTATGGGTGACACCTAATATGGATGCCTTAAATTTATTAATATGAGCAATGTTACTATAGAATAAGGGAGTTTGTCCTTCTTCCTGCAACTTTTTTATAGATATACAACTATCCAAGGAACAACTACTTATAGCTACAATACTTGTCAATATAAACTTGTAATTAATTGTTGATCTACCTCTTGGAGTTCCCTTTGTTCATGTGCAACACTCTTAGTATAGCTATGACATGACTTTAACTCTTGCCATGTCTACATCCTTCAAGCAGTTTGCATAAGACTTAGCCAATGTCTAAGTTGTTCACAGTGTCAAAACCTATACTTAGCACCTCGTAAATCCTTGTCCACTTGACGAATGATCACTCCTTGATCTCGTTCATTTCTTGAATGACTTCTCACTTTGTTTCCATCATATTTATATAGGTGGAAGACTCATTCCCATTTTCCTTCTTCTAAGGTGCCTAACACTATTCTCCATGCCTAAGTGGGTCCAAATGTGAAATCCACTCCACTTTGTCCATTAATCCTTGGAATGTTTAACCCCTTGGGTCCACACTCAGCTGGATCTTACACCCCTTCCCAAGGAATCCCGAAGTATCATGCACTTGATGGTTGTAACCATCTCATTTGAAAAATGTCCAATGCAACACTACTTGTCATTCCTTGTGCTTCATTTCATGCCAAGAAACCATCCATTCAATTTTCAATGCATGTCCAACCAAACTAGGCACTCTTTCCCATGTACTAAGGAACTTATTCATAGTGCACTCATGAACCAAGTAATTTTGCATCCATATTCGAAGCCCTCATGTGGTTATACAATAAATTCCAAATGGCAACCTGATCATGCTACCATACTTAGCCAAATCTCTTTTCCAATCTCTTTGACACTTAGGCATGTCTTGTCATCATGCAAGACTACCCAAGGCATGCTTGTCTAGAGAATCAATGTTTGCCACACATGATTCCCATAAAATAAATGAATTTAGATGATTATCATATATTTTTGGAAACCCATTTTTATGGGAAATATTTATTCTAATGACATCATGGCGAAAACTTTGAAGGGTTTATAGTAGATTGAACAATCAATGCATAAAAAAAACATAGAAAATCGAACAATCAATGCATAAAAAAGACCACAAATCTATGTTTTTGTAAAATGATCCCTTCTAGGTGTGCCATTGGCCTAACAAAAATAAGCAAATGAGATAGAGTGCAAATGTTAATCAAAATTAGAGCAACATGGCCTATGTCATGCACACAATAAGTGCATTAGGATTTTTTCATAGAATATTAGGATTACAATAGGAATTATATAGATAGTTTGGATCAAACCTACCATCAATTATTTCCTTGGGAATCCTAGTAACACCTTGCAACTCAAAAATATTAAAATAATTAACACATTTATATAAAATGAAATCAACATATAAATTTCTAACAAATTACAATAGATTTTTTTTTGGTTATGAAGGATTCTTCAAATACCATACACCATTGATCAATCCAATTAAATAACAATGCATAGATTAAATGTAGTAGAATGAGATGTTAAACTCCTTTGCATCTACTCCTAGATACAACAATAATATACTCTTTAATGTTTATTCAAACCATGGTTTTTTTAAGAATTTAGTTCTTTCTATTTGTAATGATGTTAACAAATTGACATCCTATAACCTTGTTTTAACAAACTTTCTTGTCATTTCTATTTCCCCTTAAAAAAAAAAAGATGTGAATAAATTTAAAATTAAACATAACTTTATAATATTATTCATATATATTTTAAACAGAATTTCTATAAACATTTGTTAATCCAAAAATATCCCACTTTAAGTTAATCCTTATAAGATTTTTTAAAATGAATTGTAAAGTAATATCTTTCAAAATTATACAGTTTCATATTCCGTATGTTTGAAATGAGTGTATGTACTGGAGTCATGCAGTCGTTGTAGGTACGAGAGGATGGAAGGTACATAATGTCCAAATTTTAAAATAGTGTGTTCATAACTTTTCAAATTTCATAAACGAAAAATTGGGAAAAAGAGATAGAAGTCAGAACAAGAACCCACGATTATGTATGTCTTTCATTGAAAGATGGTGAATAAAGGATTTCAATATAATTATATTGTGGTAACTATATTTATATTATGTTGTAATTGTATTTTCAATTCAAGTTCTTTCTAATAGAGGAAGTCCTCAGCATAGAGCCAGTCCTCAGCATAGAGCCAGTCCTCAACAAATTTATGGGAACAAAGGAAGTCTATTAGATGCATAGCTGCATAGATTTAGCCATGCAAGTCAATTTGATGATTAGATAAAAAAATTCAAAAAAAATAATAAATTTATTGTGTTTAATATATGTAATTACGCTATTTCAGAATATCTCGATTTGAATGCTTAAAATGCAGTTCTTCCTCACCCTCAGTTCTTCCTCACCCTCATGCTTCAGGTGAGCAATTCTTCCAGTCATGAATTATATATGTAATTATGCGTTCATTCATTATATATGTAATTACGCTATTTCAGAATATCTCGATTATTCGTCTTCCACATCTCTTAGCTTCATCGATGAGGTAAGTCTGATCACGACTGCATGATCGATCGTGGAGTCCTGATCCATTATATAATTATATACGAGCATACGCGTGGGATTTTAGGAGATGTCATCGAAGCTTATCGAGTTAGCTTCCTCTCCCGTTGGTCGAGAGTTCGCTGCCTCACCCTCTTCTGCCTGCATTTTCGAAATTATCTATTTCGGGTGGAAGGTAGCACCAAAGTTCGGGTGGAAGGTAGCACCAAAGCTAGCCACCAACAAGCCAGACAAAGCCAACCCTAAGAGAATAAATGGGCCCTCCTCCCCTATAGAAGTGGTAAGCACCTTTCTTTCTTTATTGATTCGTGGCGTCTACGAAATTATTATATAGAATATGGGAATAGGCCTCTATATATAATAATAGTAGGGGGAGCTGACTATTTCTATAGGGCCTTTATCTCAGGGAGATAGAGATAGAACTCGCTTTTGATTAGTAATAAGGGGTAAGTGAGCCACGGCCAACCAAAAGCATTGACCCATAGAATAGAAGCCCACGTGTTCCAGGTAGAGGAGAAGCCTTTCACAGGTGCATTCATTCATTCATTGGTACCTCAATCAAAAATTTCAAAGAAAATAATAAATTTATTGTGTTTATTATTTTATAAAATAATGGTTCATTGTTACTCACCTTTCTTTATATTTTAAAATAATAGAAGAGCATTTCTTTATTCAATGTAATTAAAATTAAAATATATAATAATTATTTTATTTCCAATAAAAATATTTAGGATAAAGATTTTTTAAATATAAAATGAATTTCAAAATTTCTAAAATGAATTTCAAAACTGTCTAGTATTATATTTTTTTGGTGGCTTGTGGGTGTTGTGAATTATTTATTTCCAAATAAAAATTTAAAAATTAAAACAAATATTCATTGAATTTCAAAACTGTTTAGTATTATATTTTTTTGGTAGCTTGTGGGTGTTGTGCATAATTTATTTCCAAATAAAAATTTAAAAATTAAAACAAACATTCATTGCTTCCAACATCACACATTTTTTAGAAAAGTTTAATCATTTTTTTTTTGAAGGTATAAAAAATTTGTGCCTCTATGAAAACAAAATGATGGCTAGCTTTGACGTTTTTCCTCTCTACAAAAAAATGGTTGAAAATCCATAAACAAATATCTAAAATTAAACCTAGAAAAGATAACAAAGGGGGATTAACGAGTTTTATAACATGGGATTGTGATGGCAAATAAAATAGTGTAACATATTTCTCAGTGCTTACACGTCTCACTGGTTGTGATATGCATGCAACACAGCTAACACCTTCTAGCTTCTATGAAAATACTATAGAAAAAATAAGTTCCCTGCATAAAAGTAGTTGGACACAATCTCAACAACTGCACATGATTTCCAAAACGAACATTCACAACCTCGCCCACATTTTCTGAACATCATTGGAAGTTTTCTGAACATCATTGTAAGTTATTCAATGGGTTTCTATGTGCTACTACTGGGAGAAAAACTAGCAACATCAGCAAGAACAATAGAAGTAAGGGTGCGTTAAGCTGTAGCCCTAATTCCACGTGTTTGGTGCTCATCCTCACTCGTTTTCCAAAAGACTTATACATGATTTCGTGGACATTTACAATAAAGCAAGTGTGGCAACTATTTGCATAGAAACTCACTGAATTACCACTGAATTGCAATGTGCTGGGAATGTGTTCTAGCCATGGTTTTATAATGAAAAATCATTCCTTTGTCTCAGTTAATTCAGCCCTTTTAATTTCTTTATAACTTTTTTTAAATTAATAGTTAACAAGAGGACTTGTTGAGCAACAAGTCCCTGCCCAAAAGATAGGAAGTGTGCCCCAAAAATAGCAAGTGTGTAGAGTATGTTTCAAATCTATTGATATAAAATTTTGTCATTGCCAAAACAAACAAAGCATGCGGAAGTCCCAAGATGAGGCAGACTATAAGTGACAACTCTATTAGATGTGACTATGTAATTGAAAGACGAGGCAGACTGCATTGTAAGTGACAACTCTATTAGATGTCGACTATGTAATTGAAGAGGTTGGCCTAGTGCCATGGCTTGATTAAAAAATTATTTATAATAGTTTTCTGATTTCACAGTATTCAAACATGACTCCACTGCAGAATCTGCAAGAAATGCAGTTGGAGATTCAAGATTTCCTCACATGACTTCACTGCAGAATCTGCAAGAAATGCAGTTGGAGATTCAATATTTCCTCGTCTACCTCTAAATGAAAAAACACTTTCGTTTTTTCTCTCTCATAATTCTGTTGCTGCTGGGCATCCTTTGCATGAACTTGAGATTGATAACAACCCGTAGTGTTTTCAAGCAGCGCTACAAATAGTATACTAATAATTGGTCTCTTCTGCTTTCTTTTTCTTTATTGTTTTATGTTGGGATGATCTTTTGCTTTCTTTTTCTTTAATTTTTTTATGTTTGGATGATTGATATAAATGTGGAATTTAAATGGAATGCAGGAACTGGAGCTCCGTTTGTTTTTAATTACATGTAAGTTCTTGTAGCAATGCTTTCTAACTATTAAGTTCTTTACTGACTAGATGCCAAATCAATTCTCAAATCTGTTTCGGTCACTTGATGCCAAATTGATGACGTATGGCACTTTAATTTTGGTCGTCATAGTGGTGCTGCCTCACAATGTTAATTGATATTAATTCATCACCTGGCTGCGAATATTACTGTTAACATCTCGTTCATTAATAACCATACTCCATGGGTAGTTACTGGTTTCTCAATATAGCTAAAATTTAAACGAAACTTCAAATAAGATCCCTGAATTGACTCTCAATTCTTCAGTAAATTATGGCTTCGTGTTCATAAGATAGTTTATTGCATTGCTGAGATGTTAACTTACACTGAACCATTCGTGTTCAGTGCAAAAATTTGATTTCAATCACTAATTGTCATAATACATAGGTGATTACTGGTTTCTCGATATAACTTCATTCAAAATAAACTTCAAATAAAAATCACTGACTTCGTAAAATGTAGGGATTTAATTTTTTCTTTTTAATTAATTCTCTCTACAGAAATAAAATTCATGATCTTTTAATCTTAAATTCTAATTAATTCTCTCTACAGGAATAAAATTTAAAATTTATGATCTTTTAATCTTAAATTTTAATTAAATTCTAATCTTTTAATTAAATTCTAATATGATGGTTAAGGATTGAAGATGCTGGCATATTCTTAGTCGTCCTCCAAAATCAATGAATCAGATTTATTGTTGATAACTTCTTTGCATTTATTGATAACTTTTTTACATTTATAAATGCATTGATAACTTCTTTACATTTAAATGCATCCATTAACTTGTTTACTTTTTTACATTAAATGATTAACTTTTGAAACTCTTCAACTGTCCGCACGTGACTAAAATGTGGAACTGTCCGCACGTGACTAAAATGTGGAAAGTTTATACGTGACTAAAATGTGGAAAGTTTATTTTCTGTGTGGGATTTAACCACTATTTATGTGATGGGCTGGAAAGTTCGCATTTCTTCATGCATGGGCCTGGAATTTTCACTGGGTTTTTTTTAACGCTAGTGTTTTTATTTATCTAGGGTTTTTTTTAACGCTAGAGTTTTTATTTATCTATCGTTCGGCGTTCACCAGCCGAGTTTTTATTCATGTATCGTTAGGCGTTCACCAGCCGCGAGTTAGCGGCTGTGCTAGTAACTACTAATTCCACACAGAAAAATGGCATAATGGTAGCCCCGAGATAGAGCTGTTAAAGTCCTCGATGTTAGCGCGAATTATAATTCATTAATTATATTAATGACTAATTCCACACAGAAAAATGGCATAATGGTAGCCCCGAGATAGAGCTGTTGAAGTCCTGGATCTTAATTATAAAGACAAATATAAATGTTAAGGAGTTGAATTGTTGGCAACTTATTCTCCTTTAACGTATTATAATGTAATAAAAAATAAAAATAGTTAACCATGAAAAGAATTGCCAACAATAAAGTATTAATTAACCTCCAGCCAAGTGCAGTACTGTGTGCTAGTGCTCCCATCTATGACTGTCATAGCCGCCTCGGATGGACAACCTGAAACACCTGACTTGACCAGATCGAGTGAATCAACACCTCCCTCCTTTCATTGAGTGCATAAAAACGTGTCATTAAGTAGCAGCATGGAGTACCGGCATAGCCTCCTGGGATGGAAACCTGGCAATTGGTTCTGCTAAGCTAAAGTAGGTAAACGCACTAAAAGGACAATGTTCATTAAAGAGAAACACCGGAGGTCTCTAGTTCAAGTTTGGGCCAAGATCTTTTTGTTTCCGCCATTATACTTCTGAGATGATATTTACCCTGCTGAACTGATCTTTTCGTTTTGTAGACTCGGTATCCGATCCAAGTAGCGCACCCATCCTGAGTATAGCATTGCATAGCATTCCATTCGATTAGATTAGAGTAGCCCCTAGCCAATAAATCCATCCCGCCTTTCACAGGTAAACATCCTTAAAAGGTGTGAAGCCGCTTGTCCTGTATGTTCCTTATCTTATACAGCTTCGAATCCATAAGAGCTTGTACAACTTAAAATGATACGAGTTATTACATTAGTCATGTTGTGTTCTCCATATGCGTGATTGCCATTGATATTGAACATGTATATTTACGACCTGAAGGATTCCACCGGCCCCTTCAGATTTATTGTTGTTCCTTCACCGACCCCTTCAGCATTCCACTGGCCCCTTCAGATTTATTGTTGTTATCGCTGTTGAACCCCATCCAACTTAAACGGATTCATCACGACAAAGAACACCATCAGCTCATGCCATTATTTACAGAGATCCATTAACAAAATGGACATACCCGGGGTAAAGGTAGTGGCTTCAGCAGCCTGTCTAGCCGACCAGGAATTCACGCAGAAGGCCAACGTGGATCCAAGCACGACCACGCCGGGGCATGATTGCTAGTCACAAAAATGTTCCTGACATTTAGAAGATCAAAAGACAAAAGCGCCGAGAGGAAATCCAGGAGATTGCAAGCCCTCTGAGAATCAAAAGAAATATGAAACCGCTGACTCCGGTCGACCAGCCAAAATTCCTACCTGCGTCCAGGGAAAGTCGACCGCAATAGAATGAAGGTCGCTCGACCGCAGCAGAATGAAGGTGAGGCATGGAAAGTGACCGCAACAGAATGAAGGTCCCTCGACGGCAGAAGAATGAAGGTGAGGCATCGAATTTTTGCAGTCAGTAGAGGCAGGCTGGATCTGAAGAATATAGATGAACAGATTCTGCAATCATCCCGAGTCTAAGCTCGTCACAAATACAGGTATGCTAATATTATTTGTATTATGGTAAAATAGCACTGCTCTGTAATGATAAACGGTGAGCAGGATGAGACGGTGAGGGTTTGAGGATCTGGGCAGGTGGTGAGCACACATCTCAGAGAGTAACTGTGATGCCACTGCAATGATGCATGTTACACACTTGGTGAAGTCGGTGTCACTGGATGAAGTTGCTGTCACCCGAGATGTTTGTAATAACTATGGAATATATAACAAATATAAATATGGATGAAAAAATTAATTTTTGAAATTAATACTAGCTTTAAGCCTAACATTAAACGAACTTTCCATATATACTAAAAACAAATATCATGTTTGGTAAGTTTAAATCCAAACAATCAAGCAAATTTCCTCGAATTTCCTCTCGCTGCCTCGATATGAGGCCAAATAAGACCTCAAATATAAAACTGAGAATTTCCTCTCGCTGCCTCGATATGAGGCCAAATAAGACCTCAAATATAAAACTGAGACTTAAAAATGAAAAGTGATCGCGAAAATGGTATAAGTTTTCAAAAAGGTTGGTTAAAATGGTTAGTTGCATAGATTTGTGTGCAAAAATTAATAAAACAGCGAAGAACCGATGAACCAATTACTAATAATCCCTGCAGCCAGAAGGGCAGGGACTAATAAGGCATAAAAGTTTTTCACGGTGATCTGTCAGTTTTCCTCGGGAAACATCATCAAAGGGGAGAACATTTTATTATTCGACACTTTGAAGTAATTATGGAATTTCAAATCTTTAGGAGGCCTAAACGAAAGTCTAACAACAAGCAATACAATGCAAACATGCTCAAATATTAAAGGTCGTAAAATTGATACCGAAACATATGACACATAGAGAGTTCGTCGAACATGACCCGCAGACCAAGTCTTCTATCACCGTCCATATGAATCCGCTATTTTCCACTAGTATGTCAGTTTTGGTTATTTTCCATGTAAATAATATGTTATTTTATGTTTTCTTTAAGAACCCCACAGACCTCTAAATACTCAAAGAGAGCATCAGCTTCTGCAAATCTGGTTCATATAAAGTCAAAGACTCTGTGGAATGAATACATGGATGTCCAAGAATACATGTAAAATTTATGAAATAAATAATTCATTCTCATTTATTGCAAGTAAGATATTCTCATATATTCACTATAGTTTTTAGGATTTAGAATTAGTTTTAAAGGAGAAAATTATATGTTAATTACGCCGATAGGCGTCCTTCTATTGGAATCGGTGGATTAATCAACTTTTTAATCATAAATTTCAATTTTAGGGTTGGGAATTGAAGATGCTCGCATATTCTTCGTCCTCTCTGAGATTTTGATAAATTAACTTCCGCTCATTTATAAAGAGGTACGTTTATGTGATTACTTTTTCACATTTACTAAATAAGATTAAAAATTTACTTGCTCACCACCAGATTGCCACGTTTAGTGATTAAAAAATAACAACAGAAATTATTATTACTGGACCGATGGATATGACAAGTGGGCGTTTCAATTAACAGTGAAATTGGATGAGCGCCGTCATTTTTTTACCAGGGCAGATGCTTATGGCTGCGTGGATTAAACCTCCCCTCATCGTTTCAACTTCCCACCTCCGCTTATGGCCACGTGGATTCCCTTCATGTTTCAATTTCCTACTTGCGTTTCTTAAAAGTTTGATTTATTAGAGAAATAATGGTGAGAAGAATTGCCACATTGCCGGAGACAACCCATGCGTGCGCCACTGCCTTCTAGAAGGAGACAACCCATGCGCCACTGCCTTCTCGCAGCCCTAGATAAGTTGGAAGCACTCACGTTAGTGCGAACGATTCACTGTTAATTAATTGATTTATGCCACTCACGTTATTTTATATTTTAATCAACATGTGAGTGCTATTAGAGCACTCAGTTATTAGTGGATGGTGCTATTGGTGGCATGCGGATGCGTTCTTTACAGATGAGCGCATACAAGTCGACGTTTCACCTTTCTGCCTGTGATACAAGTCGGAAGAATCTTTAACAATGCGTTGATTTGATTGCAGGTACCTGTTGGTCCCATTTACTTCACGGGAAAACATACGAATCGATCTGCATCTGCGTGTTGGGTTATGCATTAAATTTTATTTGATTGCAGGCATTTGTTGGTCCCATTTACTTCACGGGAGAACATACGATAGAATGCACAAGCGATAGAATGTGCTCAAATCCACTATGGGTTTAATTATTCTATGGATACGAATGCACAGGTGATTTCTTTAGATGGTTCTGCATAATTGGATCAGAAGCACAGATGGGAGACTAAGTTTTCAGGAGTTTATGAAGTTTCTTCATGGTGTAACAGTGTGTTCAAGTGTGTTCAAGTACCAGGCTTCAATAAATGCTGCCCAGGTTGTTTAATATTTATTGTTTATTTAATGTCATTGTCGGGGAGCGCTTAGTTCTGTTAGCTAATTTGTATCAGTAAATTTGGTGCGAGTCGAGCAATTTCGTTAAATATTCCATGTGTATTAACTCGATTGTTTAGTTTAAACACTGTTACTATCACATAGACATAGACATAGAAAGGGAGGACCCGCTATAGAATGCACAGTTTTCTTAATAAACGTTTCTCTATTAGGTGTGTTGCAGATATATTTAGGTCTCTTTTATACTAAGCTCATGGCAAGATTGTGAATCAGATCGATGGATTGCATGGACTTCTGTGGTCTGGGAGCTGTAATCAATTTTGAGTTATAAATGTTATAGAATTTTCAAGGATGTAGCGGTATTTTCATTTTGGCAGCCTATACAGAAATTTGATAATTAAGGTTTTGTTTTTTAACTACGTTGGGAGTTTTACCAGCAGTTCCCTCCCGATGGTTCACGCCCTGGGGAGCGAAGTCCACGCGGTTCATTGATATTCCCAGCACTTCATTGATTAAAATATTCTCAGTAACTTGTTATTACAACTAATATTTTCAGCTTAACAGTGTTTTGGATTTCGTCTATGTTTAATAAATCTATGGTAATATTAAGGCAGTGGATGTTTAAAAGCAAAGAAAATTCCACCGTCCATTTCCACTATCAAAAAATATCCTGTGAAGTAAGAAACCATGAAAACCTTTTCAGAATATAAATTTATATTTTTCACAATTCAAATATTTGAATAACTTCCTTTCAAACTATTTATTAAGTTAAATTAAGTCCACTTTATCATCTGAAGACTACACTTAACAAGGCTTACCTAGCCTACGTGGTCGTTACACAGATCTTACTTTCTTTCACGAAGCAGTTACACACACAGCCAATATATCAGGAGTTTTTTTTTGTACGGTCAACTATTCTAACCAATAGATTATGTCTTCAAAACATGTACTATGTACCTATTTGAATCTAAGAGAAAGCAAAATTACATGCCTTGGGTATTCTATTGGCAGGAGATGGAAAACTATTTTATTCACATAATGCCATATATCAAAATATAAAATAACGTGAATGCCATATACCATCTACTATAAATTTTGTTACTTTTCACATTATTAAGGTTATATGATTTAAACGATTATTTCTCCTAGGAAATGCATTTAGTTAAATTAGGGTATGGCTGCAAAATGTAACACACCGTGGTGCTATGGTTCGTTCGTCATAACCCACTTTTTAAAAGTAAATATATACGCCATTAATATATTAGTTAATGTATTAAAAATATATAAGTACATTTAATAAATATTAAATAATAATAAAAAAAACAAGTATGTTATTAATAATATAAGTAAATATTAATAAATATTAATACGATTAATTAATACATTTATAAATATTAAATAATAATAAAAAAAACAATTAACTTTATTATTGGTTATTAATAATATAAGTAATTAATTATATTATAAAAGAGTTCTTTTAAGAGTATACATGTCTTTTATATAATGTTTATTAATTAATATTAATGCTTTATAGTTAGCAATACTATATTAATATTATATTATGGTTAATAGTTATGAGGGTTAGTATACACATGTCTTTCATATATAAATTATTAAATGATATTAATGCTTACTTATGTTAGCAATAATGTATTAATAATATATTAAGATGAATGGTAATTAGGGTTTGGGTTATTAAGGTTAGTGTTATTAGGATTGTTAGAATTATTAAGAATGATTAATATAGTTATTATTAATATAAAGGGCTTTTAATTATTATTATTAGTTAATAATAATAATAACTATTAATATTATTAATACTGCTTTATTAATAATCATTAATACATATCAATAATTTATTAAATTTATTAATAAACTATTATTAATACTTTATTAATAGTAAAAATTATAGACATTACAAATATTATCAATAAAGTATTTTTAATACTTTGTTGTTATTATACAT
>ML781734.1:585945-606409 GCA_009831015.1 Picea engelmannii
AGTATTATTATATAATTTTTAATTAATTAATTTTCTATAATTAAATAATCAATTTCTAATAATTTATTTATTGTTTAATATTTTTTTATAAAGAAATAATAATTTATTATTATTTAATAATTAAATTATTATTTATTATTATTAAATTATTTAATTTTATATGAATATGAACTAAATTTTTAATTATTTTATTTTAAATAATAAATAAGTAATTACTAAATAATATTTAAGGGCGATGCATGTCGGCCGTCAACTAGCAACAACCACTTTTATGTAAAAAGTGGTTGATATACGTCGATCGACGCCATTAATTAAAAAAAAGTGAAAAAATGGTGTCGATCGGCGTATATCAACCACTTTTTACATAAAAGTGGTTGTTGCTAGTATGTATTACAACACCTTTTGCTTATTGTGTTTTGATATGGAGAGACTATAAATTCGACAATTTCTCCATGTTTGCAGTAACAAGCCATGCCCCACCCAGGATGAATTGCATTCATGTTGCCCCACGCAGGGTGAGTTGTGATTGCCACTAACTATTTTAAAAGTTTGAATTACTGAGGACTTACATATGCGTGCTTGTCCAAAAAATAGTCAATGTTCCTGGTGGGATGCCAAAGATGGCGCAACCATTTATCCTCGGAAACTTATTTTCCGAAGTCATAGAGGTATTTCTTGTGCATCCACTGATCGTTCGTAGCCTGAAAAAGCATGGAAAAATGTAGTACGCCAACAGTTGGTGGCTCCTCTGGTACCATGACAACATTTTTGATCTTGTGCCCACTCTTTTGGTGCTATGCCCTTCAGGAAGCATACTTATTCCTGATTATAACATGTTCATTCGAATGGAGAATTAAGAAACTATGCACAGTTTGCCATGGTTAAATTTTAGTATTTTGAAGGTGAAAAACTATGGAGAAGTTAAATTAAACTGATTTCTATTTCAGTGTTTAGAAGGTGAAAAAAGATTGAGAAGTTAAATTAAACTGATTTCTATTTCAGTGTTTAGAAGGTGAAAAAAGATTTAGAAGTTAAATTAAACTGATTTCTATGAAAAAAATCTAACTATTTTAAAATTTGGAATTATTGAGGACTTACATATGAGTTCTTGTGCAGAAAATCATCAATGTTTCTGGTGGGACGCCTCTACACAACCATTTATCCTAAGACAACGCGGCCATTTATCCTAAGACGACGCGACCATTTATCCTTAGCAACGTCTCTTACCGAATAACCATTTATCCTAAGACGACGCAGCCATTTATCCTTAGCAACGTCTCTTACCGAATCTCAAAGGTATTTCTTGTGCACCCACTGATCGTTCATTTCTCAACTTCTGTGTTCTATCACTGGAAGCGAAAGATTATAGGTAACAGTCTATTCCCCTGAACTCACATAATACACAAAAACGAACAAAATTGAAAACCTAACGTTTGAAATTCTGAACATGATGCATTGTTGCTTAGAGATATTGGGAAGGAAGGAAAGGACCTGGTGAGACTTGAGAGGTTCGATGAGGTGCATGAGTATTTCGATGAGAGAAAGACACAAGCGAGAGTATTCCCTAATCTAGTGGTGACATCAATCCACTGTGATGTTCTTGAAAGAGAATAACAGAGGGATGGACAATAATGTAATCCTCTGTCCTCCAACACCTTCAGGGTCCCAAGGGAAATGAGAGAAGAACATGGACATGGGAGAACACGTTGCACGACAGGTCACTATGAGACACCAACAGCAAGGCCACCTCCAAACATTACAAAGCAGACAGGGTAGGTCACTATGAGACACCAACATCAAGGCCACCTCCAAACATTACAAAGCAGGCAGGGCAGGTCACTATGAGACACCAACACCAAGGCCACCTCCAAACATTACAAAGCAGGTTATAGACTTATGTGTCTAAAAAAAATTAAGCATTTAATGTTTGGGAATAATGCTAAGTTGAAACTTAGCATTAATTCACCTTATTGGTTGCATATTCAATTTATTTAGTTTCAAGTCCTTAATGACTCCATATGAGGCTAAATAAGAGGTCAAACATACAAACTTGAATAAATTAATCAAATAAAACTTTAAAAATGTACAAGTTACCTACAACTTTATGTTAAAACATGGAAAGGTCATGTTTTCATGTGTATGATTAATAGAAATGTTGAAAATTGTTTACTATAGTCCCTCCCTACTACTAGAAGGGAAGGGACTAATAAAGAGATTGTGAGAATTAATGTTGTTGAAAAACTTCAATTATTTATTTGCATTGGTGGGTAAATGTGGCCTAAGTTATGGAGGTTTTCTGGGAGTAGTGGTTGGTCCATGCTTTTGTAGGTGTAGAGAAGTTAAGTATGAAACAAATAACCTAAATATCATACATGAAATAATTGTAGTAACTAAACTACTTTTTCTTCATTAAAAAACCTTCCTAAATTCTTGATGAATTTGTTTTCCTAAATTTTAATGAAATTATTTGAAATTTGTTGATGATACTTGTGGAAGGAAATAGATATCTTGAGCGTTATCACCCACAATTGAAATTCGTTGATGCTACTTGTGGAAGGAAATAGATATCTTGAGCATTATCACCAACAACTAATTAGTTTTAGTGTGGAGGTCCTTCTACTAACCAAAAACTATTTAGTCTTCGTATGGATTTCCTTCTACTAACCAAATAAGTGTTATCCCATTGGGCTAGGTTGAATGGAAGACATATTATTTTAGAAGACTAAGTTTTTCGTTATAGAGACCCCACCTAGGTTCAAAAATCATCGAACTTACTTAGCTTGGTATATGGACACCTTCTCTAGATCCAAATTTACAAAGGTAGTCCCTCTCAGTCTTGAGTCACCTTGATGACAATAGAAGACTCTATTGATTCTTCAATATTAAAAAAACACTTTGAAAGAAGCACTTTGAGCTACTACAATGGAGTGCATGTATTTATATGATGTTTTGTTTTGTCTTAGATTAATTCAATTGGCCTACTTAATATTATTGGGAACCATTGTAGGGAAATGATTCTCTTAAGTCCCAATATTCTCATAGTACTTATGTCACTGAACTCAATTCCTTCTACTACACTCCTACACTACAAAGCCAAATAAATAATTGTACGAACATATCTCAAATAGAAATGGAAAAAAGTGAAGATAAAAAATGAATAACACCATCCTATAGTGGTAGCTCTAGAGAAAAGACCAAAAGGCTTGAGGTTAGGTTCCTCATAGGTCACTTGATATGAAAAGTGAGGACATGAAAAAATATATTCAAAGCACGAATGGGTCAGTCCTTTTTTATGGACTTCATTGGTTGCTATATAAAATAAAAAAGCATCACAGATTCAGAAATCAATATGGAGTTGCCATGGATGTTGTGGCTACTATCGTTGTTATTGAAGCTTCCATTTTTTATATTTTACACCAAAATACTTGTCTCAGATGCTTTACTGAACTATCAAACAATAAACAATACAATTAGAATGGAACCCCTTTGTTTCCTAGTGGCCTGGTATTTTACATGGCTAGATAGTTATGTAGGGTTGGGGCTAGGGTTTTTGCATGCACAACTCCCAATTAGGGTTAGGGTTTTAGAACCTCTATAATCTTCTTAAAAGTCTAGATGTCACTAGCTCCACAAGTGTGAGTAGTGGAGCTAACATGGAATCCACTTGGTATCATGGTGGTCAACAATATAAGTCATCTTGTGTAAGGCATAACTTCCTCATATAAACTCCAATTAAGATTATCTTTACATTGTTGGAAATATATTGGTGTGTGGAATAGTGTCAAGAGTATGTGAACCTTTTTCACAAATTTTTGACACTAGAAATGGTGATTTAAGGCCTCAGATAGACTTTGGAATTTTTTGGAAACCATATCAACAAAGTGAGACCTACCCCTAAAATGGGTCTTATAAGCTAATCACTCCAATTTTTCCACTTAGAAAGTACCAAGATATATGAAACATTATGTAATGATCTATTTCAAATAATACCCCTCCATTTAGAGAGGATTTTGGTGTCCAAAACCTTTTTACTTAAGGAGGTGAGAAATTTTTTCCTCTACCTTCTCCCTCGAGTACCATTTTCCTTTGTTTGGAAGTTGTATTTTCAACCTAACTTGAAAGAGTTCATGTTTCCTCCATTTGGTTTTTCTAGACTTGTTTTGCAAAACTGTATCTTTTGCTAACTCTTCCTGAGCATTTGGTGCTAATTCCTCTATGGCATGTAAGACTTTCTCATTAATTTCTTGGCTCAACATGGAATACTCTTATAGTTTCATATTTCCACATTCACTATTGAGTAAATGCATATATATGGGGGTAGACTAAATCTATAGGCATTGTCACCTAATTTCTCCAAATCTTAGAAAGGACCATACCATGGAGCCTTGATATTCTTACCAGGACCCTATATCCTTTGTCGATTCAGATGTGACAAAAACCTATATCCACCTGGAATATTTTCTCAATTATGCGTTGATCATGCCGTACCTTGTAGTTTTCTTGTTCCTTCTTCAATGTCTACTATAATTCTGAATGGATCTACATGATCTTATCAATGAATTATTTATCCTTCAATGCTTCTCCTATGGTTTCTTCCATCACTTAATGAATTATTTATACAACATCTAAGGGTGAATGCACAAAATACCCAATTCCATTTTAAAAATGGGAATTACTCGTAGAAGTGTGTAAAATGGGACTTACTCGTAGAAGTGTGTACTACTCTATTGTAAGAGTGTTGAATATAAAATAAAATTTCCATCCCAAGTCTTGGGATGGTTTTCATTATGGCCACTCAATTTGAACCAATTTTATATTCACTACATTTGTTTTTCCATCTATTTGTGGATGGAAAGTTGTAGATATATTCAACTTGGTATCATTGGAAGAAAGAGTTTGTAATCGTTTTGATATTAAGAAAGTAAAGGATGATTTTTTTTTCTTAAATACTCTCTGTATGCATATTAAGACTTAATTTTACAATATTTATAATACTATTTTTTCCTGAGGAAAAAAGAGTAAATTTTATTTCATCATTTGGAGAAAATAAATTTACATTCAGTAGATACATGCCAAGCATGTATGAGTTAAAGAGAGTAAAAAAACTAAGCCAAATACTAATGTATTTTCCAAAAAACAAGATGAGGAAGTATCATTTATTATTATCACCAAAAACTAGAGAAACAATAAAAATTGTCAGTTTGTGCTACATACAATCTGTTACAAATATCATTAGGCAAAAAAATCTATAGGCTTGTATAAAACAATCCATTCTGAGAAAAATAGTACAAAATATGAGAGGAGACATAACCGTATCAATACAAAGGAGAGAAGAAAAAATCATGAGACGTCCACCCCCTGTGATCCAGAAACAATCATACCAAGACTGTGTCAAGATGAAACATCATTAGACCTATGGTTCGGAAAATCCATAAAGTACCTGTGCATACATGATATTTTTGAACCATCCTTATCTTCCCTGATCAGCCATTTCCTAGTAGCCATCTACAATCCTTGTTTAGAGAGAGAGTTTCATGCATGGTTTCTCTCCCCATAAACACGACGAAAAGTGTAGATGTCAAAAGGGGACAATATTTTGAAGACTTCCTCAAGAGAAGGACACAAAATGATGTTGTGGAATCTATGAGATTTTTGAATCCAATTTATAAACAATAATGAATCATCAAATAATTGAATAGAATGGACATTTTTTTCCAAAGCAAAGAGTAACAACAATTTGAGAGACATCATTTATGCATACTTGTTCATGCTAGGGCCAAGCCCCATTTTGATCCTAAAAAGGTGAGTGCTTCAGAGGAACATAACTGCTCCTTCACCACAATAGGTGTTGCTTTCCTGTGAGGCTCCATCAAAGTAGGCCTAAGGCCTATTTGATTCAACTCAAAATTCCTAAAGCACTTTTCCTCTCCTGACTCCCTTTTCTTGAGGAAAATTCTCTAGAATGCTTGGTCCATGGTTGAATAAAAGCTCTAGGAGGGATGGTTTGTCTAGAAAAATTGTGGCATTCTTGGCCAGCTAGATCCCCAAATTCAAAACTAAGGACAGGGCCTTGACATTTCTATTCAGAGGTTGGGCAAACCAATATTTCCAATATTCTTCCACTGTTTTCCCTTTCCATTGACACATTTTTCCCAACATCCACGAGAACTCTTCCCAAATTTGTCTTTCAAAAGGGAAAAAAAGGAAAAGGTGCACACTAGTCTCCTCATCTCCTTTGCATAAAGGGAACCATCTTGGTCCTTCAAGTGTCTGGTTTTTTATTCTGTACCAGGTGGGGATATTGTTCTTAGTTAGACACCACATGAATATGTGAGCTTTAAAGGGACATTTTATCTTCCATAACCCCTTCCACCACCAAGAAGGCTCTTGATTATGTAGATATATCATTAGTTGGGTTTACCTGAGTTTCAAGGTGTATTTCCCAAAAGGGGAGTGCTTCCAAACCAATTCATCCTCCTTTTAAGTGATATGTAGATGGGATTTTTTTAGGATTATTTTCCCATACTTTTGTAAATTGGTCATCCAACCCAACCTGGTCACCAACTTTCCATTCTTGAGCCCAAATAGATGAGTGCATCTAATCAGAGATTCAGTTTAGATAGAACATCCCATTTTCATTTAGAAGCTGCACCAATTCATTTGGGAGAATATGGATATTTCCACTACTAGGCCATGGGTCCACCCCTATTCAAACTTTTTATCCTTTCCCTATTCTCCAAGCTAATCCTTCACCAATGATAGAAAAAGAGTGAATAAGTTATTTCCAAATTATTTTGCAGTTTGATCCCTTTTTCAAAGGGTTCTGAATCCATTCCTTTATAGATTCCGAGGAAATATATTTCTAGTACACCACTTGAGTCTACAAATTATCGGAAGTGATAAATATCCAACATGAATTAGCTTCTAGGGCCTTGGAGAAAAGAAAAATATTTTTGAGCCTCCATCCTCCTACTGTTTTTGGAACTACCACTTCTTTCCATTTAACCCAGGGAGAAACAAATTGATCCTTTGTACCATCCAAAATAAATTTAAAACGGAGTTTCCAAGCTATTTACAAGACCCCTTTTGGAATCCAAGCCAAGGACATCCAATAAACTAGGATGTCTTCTAAGAAAGATTTTTCTAGAACCAACTTTCCTACACGAGATAGCCACCTGAAGCTTCACCCTTTTAAACTTTTTTCTAGTTTATCTATAATCCATTTCCAATATTATTTCCTGTAATTGTTTGGCATAATATGGAAACCCAAATATTTGAGACCTTTCTCCAACTCCTACTTCTAAAAAGGGAAAAGGTCCATATGACTCATTTTTTATTCTACCTCCATGTTGTGAGTTGAGAGAGTGGAATTTCTTTCATTTATGTTTATACATGCGTCCTTTGTAAACAATTCCAAGATATCATACAACTTATGAACATCACAACGTTGACCGGTGCAGAAGATCAATACATCATCAATGAAAAGGAGGTGGTTGGTGTTTAAATTTGGAGATATCACAATACCCTGGAAATCACCATGATATTTTTCCTTTGCTATCACTCTATTGAGTGATTTTACAATTAGTAGAAAATGAAGTGGAGATAAGGCGCATCCTTGCCTTAGTCCCCTCTCTGCATGAAAAAAAGATAAGGTCAAACCATTAATTAGAACTACAAAAGAGACTAATGTTATACAACACATTATCCAATTTATGAAAGGAACCTCAAATCCTAAGTAGGTTAGAAGCATCTGAATATATAGCCAGCTAACTCAGTCATAGGGTTTTGAAATATCAATATTTAATATTTCCCCTTTTGTATTTCGAGACATTAGTCTATGCATCACCTCCTGCGCAACCCCAATAGCTTCATGAATTTGTCTACCTTTGAAAAAACCAAACTCTTCCTGAGAGTTGTTCTCTGAAAGAATGGGCTTGATTCATGTTGCTATGATTTTGGAGATGACTTTGTAAATGAAATTACAGAGAGATATAGGTATGAAATCATCCAAGGAAGAAGGATCATCATATTTCAGGATGAGAGCAATGAATGTGGAGTTGAAAGGAGCATGCATGCCTCCTTTAGATATAGATTCTTCTACTACCTATAATATGTTGTCCCAATGAGCTCATATATCCCTATAAATAAATATATGGTCCAACCATTCAGACCTGGGATGTTATCCTTCTGAAAAATGTGGAGCACTTCCTTGAGTTCATCTTCTGTGACTTCCTCTACGAGAGATCATTTTTCATCTCCATCAACAAATATCACGAAGTAAAGAGCCATCCTCATTGTGTCATCCATTGATTCCCTTTTATTATCTTTGAAAAGAGAATGGAATTTTTCCTTACCTAATCGAGCCATTCCATCAAAAGAGGATACATTTCTTCCTTCTGAGTCCTTAAGATTCTAGATGGTGTTAGCCATCTCTTGTCCTTTAGCATAAGCCTGGAAGAACTTTTTTTTATCATCCCCCTTTTCCATCCATAATTCCCTACCTTTTAGGTGCCATTCTACCTCCTGAGCCTCCAAACAATGCCTTCTCATTTTTTCTAGAGATAGTAACTCTTGCTTTGATTCAGCGGAACTGTATCTTCCCCCCATAGAGTCATAGATTTTCTGCAAGGCTACTTCAATATCAATTAGATATTGATAATCTTATTTTTTTTTTACTCACTTCCATGCCAACGTGGCTTGTTTCACTCTTTGAATATTTTCCATGAACTTGAATCCTTCTCTTTCTCCCAAAGTTGCATCATAAGGATTCCACTGTTCCAAGACAAGGGAAAAAAAACTCTCCTCCTTTAACCACTCTGAGTTTAACTTAAAAGGGTTGGCAGGTAATTGAATTCCTAGAGTGATTTCCATGAATATTAGGGAATGGTACAAGATCCCCCCTCATCCAACCCATTTCTTGATCTGAGAACAACCTTCTACTAAATTTTCAAAAGTGAGAAAGTGATCCAAAGGTTTATTGATTCTATCCTCTCCCACCCTTTCATTTCTCCAAGAGGAGCATAGTCTTATGTGAGGAATGTCAATCAATTTCATTCTCCTTAAAATATGGTTGAAAAAATATGTCAAAGGATCTAGTCTATCCCTTGGTCCCCAAGATTCAACCTCCCTAAGAGAAAAATTTAGGTCCCCTCCTAAGATAATATTTTCACTATTCAAGAAGGATTTTTGACCTAGAGCCTCCCAAAAAAGGGTCCTTTTCTGGTAAGGGCCATATAATTTTAACACCATTACCTCAAAAAAATTCTCTGCGGAGAGGACACTTAGCCCAATTCCATATTGAAAACCCTAATATCTTATAACTTTAATTGTTTTGAGATTCCATCCAATGTCTAGACCTCCCAAGCTCCCTCTGACATATGAGCCCACAAAATCGCATGACTTGAATAGGAGCAAAGTCAAGGGATGATTACAAATTCCTCACCCATAGTTTCATGTAACATCATAGTTTATGGTTGGTTTGACTCCACCAGCCTGTTGAGGGAATTTATTTTGATGGAACGTGCCAAGCCCCTACAATTGAAAGAGATAATTTTCATTAGGGAACTCCTCCTTGGGCATGCGATGCTCTAAGTACCCCAAAATTTGTTTTTTTTTTCCAGCTCCAATATTAACTAAGGATTTATTCCAAGCCTTGAAAAAGTGCGACTTCGTTCCCATTCCTTTTCCCCTTGGATGGGGGTAGGATTTTTCCCAAGACCAAGCTCACATCTAGTGTCTAAAATGGGTTGATTTCGTAGTCGATAGACTATTCCAACCTCTTCTGAGTCTAGGGAAAATTCCAAAGAAGACTTGAGAACATGGTAGGGAGAAGGCCAAAGGGATGTAAGAGGGACATGGGAAGGATAAAAAGGAAGAAAAGAGGCCTCAAAGTACTATATTAATTGAGAAAAGAGAGGAGGGGTAACTTGTAGGCTGTTGAGAAACCTTAGCCAATCTTTACCAAGAAGAGCTAAAGAATGCATAACAAAATTTAAAGGTGGAGGGGGGGGAACAAAAACCACCAAAATGAGAAGTAAGGTCTTATTAAAATTCCCTTGTCGACTGGGCTAACTGAGAGTCCATATTCTCTTCTGGATTAACTCTTTTTCCTTTCTTAGTAGCTTTCTGAAGAACTGAGTCTACTTTTAATTCCCCCTTTCTCTGGTCAGGGCATATTCGGACCTAAAACCCCCAAAACCAAGGGACCCACAAGAGGGATCTCGATCCTTTGCTTCCAATGGTGCCATCCACTTTCTAGAGGGAGGGGTAAAGTGACTCACATTACATGGTCTAAAGGAAAATGCACATTGAATGACATTGTGCCCATGCTTGTAACATTGTCGATGCCTAAAAGGAATCCCTTCATAATCCAATATTTTATGAAAGCAAACTTCCTCCTTTATCAAAACCAATTCTTCTTCCAATCTAGATCTAACATCCAAATCTACGAGGATTGAGGCCATAGATATTCTACCCGTTTCTTTGAAGGACATATATGCATCTATGAAAGTTCCCAATGCATTACCAAGCTCCTTAAAACTCGACTCGGTCTAGAATTCAGGAGGAAGACATGCAAGACGAACCCAAATTGGCATAGCATTCATTTGTTCCTTTCTTTCATCGAAGAGAGGTGCCCGTCGCTTTAACAACACAGGGGTCGAATCTAGCAACCATGGTTTTTTTAGAACCTACTTTGCATCCTCCTCTTTTCAGAATTTAAATAATCCAACCCCTTGCTAAAGTCATCACCTTAGGGAGCACAAAGACCTCTTGAACCCAAACATGGCCTACCCAATCCTTCAAATTATTGATTCCAAATTGTTGACCTCGAGCCTTACCAACCACTGCCCAGTTTTCCATATCCACAGCCATCACGATAGAAATGTCTTGCCCTAGAACCAGATTTTGCGGAGCACCCAATTTTACTCCAATATTCCTTTTGCATCGAAGATTTGGCTTAGGACCAAGTAATTTCCCACACACTTTATGATCCGAATTTTGGAGAGGAACGAACTGATTAACAAACTGAATACAATAATTTAACACAAAGATATGAAGAAATAGATATCTAGTGAACAATATCTTCTATTGAATAAATGAAATAGGATAAAACTGTAAAACTGCAGAACTTAAACACTTGCTCGAATGGTGGTAGCTATCTATGAGAAGATAAGTGGCTTCTACATGCATTCATCTGAGAAAAATGATTACAATGAGGCCCGAGAGGCCTTTTTAATATTATTCATGAATGAAAAAAAACACATACATCTAAAAACCTAACCTTAGGAGGTGAAACACCAAGAGTCATGTGGCCCCCTATGGGTAATTTGGTACCTCAACTTCCTCGGGTCGTAAATTTTTCATACAACCTTCTTTTTAGGCACGTGTTATCCCATTGGAAATTTTTTTTAGAGAAATACACATTACAAAATCAAAATATGGCTCTTCTTTAGATCATCGAATTCTCATTGTTGTTCCTTCCCCCACACAAAATTTTCCCTACCACCTCCCTTTGTCACTTGGATGAGGGCCCATGCAATATGGGAGAATCCCAACACGAACCGTCAGTAGAAGTTGGTCAGTCCCAAGAAGATTCGAAGCTCAGTTACTATGGTCAGGGCTGACCAGTCATTGATGGCTTGGATCTTAGCTAGATCAACATGTACCCCATGCTCATAAACAATGTAGCCCAAGTATTGGACCCTATTCATGCCAAAGGAGCATTTTTCCAAGTTGGCATATAGTGTGTGTTGACGTAGGGTGCTCAAAACTTGTTGAATACTCCGCATGTGCTCCTCCCAAGTTATTCTGAAGATGAGGATGTCATTAAAATATACCACCACAAAAGAGTTGGTGAAGGATCTCAATACATCATCCAATAACCTCATGAAACTAGTTGGTGCATTTTTTAAGCCAAAGGGCATGACCATCCATTCAAAGAGACCTTCTTTAGATTTGAAGGTTGTCCTCCATACATCAGTTGGTTCGATGGGAACCTGGTGGTAGCCAGACTTTAGGTGAATATTTATGAAGAAATTTACCCCCCTTGATTTGGTCAAGAAGGTCATCAATCCTGGGAATTGGGTATCAGTTCCTAACTATGATTTTTCTTAATGCTCTGTAATCAATGCAGAGTCACCAGGTCCCGTCCTTATTTTGCACTAGTACATTCGGTCTTCCACAAGGGGAGAAGTTAGGTCTAATGTGCCCCTTTTTGATGAAGCTTTTGGATCTTATGCTGAATTTGTCTTTTTCCATCAGCGAGCAATGATAGATTGGTCCATTAGGTAGAGGTACAACGGGGGTCATATCAATTGTATGCTTGACTTAGCAGTGCATCGATACCCTGGTGGGTGAGGAGAATATGTCTTTGTACTCTTCCACGATCCCGTCCACTTTCTTCTGCTCCAAATAGAAGCTCTGTGTAGAGGTCACAAATGTGGCGACAACCTTCTTCTTACTATGAGCATGGATCAGAAAGAAGACAAAATTCCCAGTCTATGAAATGACCTTACTGAATTTCTTAGCAGATATTAAAGAAATAGCGGTAGGCAACACTACCTCTGGTATCCTGTACAATATTCTACCCAAAGTAGTAATAACACTGCAGGGTCTAGACTCATACACAGCATGATGCTTCCACAAATATGGTTGTCCTAAAATAACATCACAAAATTCAAGGGGAGAAATATCACACAATACCTCATATTTGAAAGCCTTGATGTCGTAGGGAAGACAACATTGTTGGCTGACACAAAGATCTCTTCCTTGGTGAAGCCAGCCAATGGTGTAGGTTTTTCGATGCGGTATCATCGACAGGTCCAACCACTTGATGACCTCTGTTGAGATAAGGTTCTTCTTATTGTCGCTATCGATAATGAAATGATCCAGAGCCCCCTTTTCCCACATTTGTGAGTGAAAGAGGCATTCCCCTTCCTTCGGTTTTTCTGGTTCTCTTGGTTGGACTTTTATTGTAGCAACTGTGACACTGGGTTCAACATCGATGATCTGATTCCCTCCTTCTGGATTTGATTCAGAATCAGAATCGACCTCTGACTCGAAATCCTTCATCTCGGTCACCAGTGACTACTTGGAGCACCATTCTTTAGTCTTGTGCTAAGGGATTTTATGGTACTCACACCATTTTCCCATGTCCTTCTTCGACTTCTCATTTCCCTTCCTGTGTTGTGGCTTGCAATGGTTTTCCTTAGAGTGGCTATCTCGGCTCGGTCCCTTGCTATGTGGGTTGGGGCCCCCTTTACCCTGCTTCGGCTGTGAGGAGTTTGCAGATCCAAACTCTCGCCTCTTCTACTTAAATTTATGCTCAATTTTTATAACATATCTATAAGTCGTGCCCAATGAGGCAATGTCCATAAATTCCATTTTTGTTTGAATGTATCTATGCAAACAAGCACGATATTTGAACACCAAATGTCGCTCAGAGTCTTTGATACCCAATTTTGTGTGTAGGGTATGGAAAATATTGGTGAAACC
Organism: Picea engelmannii; assembly: GCA_009831015.1. Taxonomy (NCBI): domain Eukaryota; kingdom Viridiplantae; phylum Streptophyta; class Pinopsida; order Pinales; family Pinaceae; genus Picea; species Picea engelmannii. The sequence continues at coordinate 599,440 of ML781734.1, forward strand.
TAGTACTGTCTGGTCCCTTTATTGACGTAGGGTGGTCCATATAGTGTGTTGATCCTCATATATTCCAACAGGGTAGTACTATTCTTTAATGGCGTCTTGGAAGGAATCCCATGTAGGGACAACCAAAAATATTGTAGATTCCTCTACGACTCTTTTATCAGAGTAAGTATCCCACCAGTCCTTAACATGGGGGGTGGCCTTCAAGAGTGAAAAAGTAATATTTTCCCTATCAAAACAATTATGTACCAAAAAAATCCTTTGAGTAGATTCAACCATTTATCTATAGCATCAACATCTATGAGTCCTTCAAATAATGGAATATCAAAATTTATTTGTACCTTGAAGGGGGTTTCATGGCCACTTGATGAATATGCTTCTCCTATGGGAATTCGTCGAAGGATCTGCACAAAGTTGTCCATCATTTCATTCCTTTATCGCGCGAGGGATTTCTCGAGAAAAAAATTAATAGGATCTCATGCTCCATCATATTTATTTTCTTCACCCATGGTTTGTTGTCAAGTTCAGTGCATTCGATCTTGCAACAACTCGATTGGTTCGAGTCCCAACTACTTGTACCCAGATCTTGTTGGGGACATGCACGAACAAAAATAAATGAAGAGTAGATCGCTCTGATACCACTGATCCAGATTTAGGAGAGGAATGAACTAATTAACAAATTGAATACAATAAACAAAGAGATATGAATAAAAACACAGATATCCAATGAACAATATATTCTATTGATTAAATAAAATAGGATGAAACTGTAAAACTGCAAAACTAAAACACTTTCTCGAATGGTGGTACCTATCTCTAAGAAGAGATATGCCTATTACGTGCATTTTTCTAAGAAGAATGATTACAATGAGGCTCCAAAGGTCTTTTTAATATTACTAATGAATGAAAAAACCCTAAACATCCAAAAACCTAACTTTAGGAGGTGAAACACCAAGAGTCTTGTGGGCCCCTATGGGTAAGTTGGTACCTCAACTTCATGGGGTTGTAAAGTTTTCATACAACCTACATTTTAGGCATGTGATATCCCATTGGAAAGATATTTTTATAGAACTACACATTACACAGTCAAACTCTGACTCTGTCTATAGTTTGACTGTGGCATGCCAAAAAAACATTGTTTAGGGCTCCAAAACAGCCCTGGAAGTACAACAAGAGCTGTTGACATGAAAACATACAAAATAAGCCAGTTAGATTAGATGACATGCCACTAGTATCCACCTAGAATATGTGTAGGGATTCAAATAGCCCTAGAAGTGTAGAACCCACAATTACAAAGAAGTACATAAGAACGTGTTGAACTAAAAATGACAAGAGGAGATAGTTGGAATAAGTGGGAGGACACCAATATCCACTTGGATCACTTTAACCCCATAATCCTTATTCAGTTGAGGATCTTCCACGAGGAAAAATAATTCCATTGAATCCAAGATATCAGGGAGCATAGGAAATGGTATTGAGACTGATCCATCAGCTCTGAGACTAACCAAGGGGGAGAGGGGTTTTGTTCAATAAGGAAAAAAGAAAGAGTTAATAGGTTCACAGGGTGAGAGGAATATTTTTGTGGCCAATAAGGGAGAGAGACAATGAATCCTAGCTCAAAATTGTCATAGGTCCCTTCATGAAAAAAAATAGAAGAGTCAGAGGAAGGGAAATGGAGTGAGCCAAAACCAAATGAGGGATTGTGCACATCCAACTCGGTGGTTCCCTGTGAGGCCTTCTAGGGGAAAGGAGAATTTGGCCCTCATGCCAAACCCTAATATGATGCCACTTTCAAAGGAAAGAGATAAGGAATCTCTAAAATGGAGAAATTTTCGAACCTCCCAAACGTAGGGCCAGATCGTTCATTCTCCCTCACAGACAACAGTTCTGCCCCCAACCCACAATATGCCTATCCATTAGGATAATCACTCCCAAATAATTGAACACCTATCCCACACAAAATGATATAGCCATGCATCAAATCCACCAAATATTCTATTAAATCCTCCCCCTCTACCATACCTAGACTATCGAGGCTGATAATTGAAGTAACAATTTGTAGAATGTCAGAGGGGAGACAAAAAAACATGGAAAAATGCAGGCAGTTAGGGAAAACTCCCTAGTGAGTTGCGGCTAGGGTTTTCATAGCTCCTCCCTCCGCTCACCATCAATCATGTCTACTAATACTTATAATACTAATAATCTTTATAAATTATGAAAAATCATAAAAATAAATATTAAAGAAACTAAATTAATAACTATTTTAAGTAAAATATGAAAAAATAAATAACCATTCAAGAATGAAGGTTTTCACAGCTAGTCATATTTCTCTTGATCTCTTAGGATTTTAAATCATGTCAAAACTTTTGAATAGTGGAATCCCCACCCATCAGGAGCGAAAAATGAAGCTAAATAATGAGAAAAGAGTGCCGAGAGATGAAAATAAATAGGAAAGGAATCTGATATAGCCATTGAGGAAATAAATGAGGCAAAGGAGAAAGTAAAAAAAGGAGGTTAAATTAATGATTAGTTGTAACAACCTAACAAAATTTTGATTAAAATTAAAATAAATAATCAATATTGAAATAAATTAAAAGATGATGTGAAAAGAAATAGAAAAAACTGGGGAAAGGGAGAAGATTGACAACAACTAATTGAATCAGGTTGTATGTTCAAGGCATTGAATAATAGGCTTCTAATAATGGATTAGTTTATAGTCATCCTCTGTATTAAAATAGCCAATTCCTCGAACAAGAAAAGGTTAAGCTGACAAAATCCTTTGTATCCAATGGTTATTATATCTCCCAAATCAACAGATAATTCTGCTCAACCCATAAAACTAACTCTAAAATTCCCCCTCCTCATTGCCTTGAGCTCTCATTTCTCTACATTATACCTGGGGAACAATCAATCAAATCTTAATTTTTTTGGCAAAAAAGAATATTAAAACCCTCTTCAAACCTTGCAAAACTATTAAACAATTATTATGGACCACCAAAGACAAGTCAGACCCAATGCTGGGCCCAATCATGTACCAAATTCCCCGCTCCTGTGGAAAATCATACATTGGGAAAATTGGTATATATTTTAAATCCCAACTCAAGGAAGATATTTCTAACACAACCCATAACCACATCTCTAAATATGCTATTGTTGAGCACTCCTTTAATTCTAAATACAACATTTTCTTCAACCAAACTAAAATCCTTTCCTCGACACCCTACTACACCTTGTGATACATTAGGGGGGCTCTAGAAATTGAAAAACACCTAGATAATTTTAATCAAGAAGATAGCTATAAATTAACCCATTCTTGGAAGCCTATTATTCACCACCTAGAACATACAATTCAATTAGTTGTTGTCAATATTCTCCATTTCCCCGTGTTTGTTCTATTATTTTTCACGTCACTTTTAATTTACTTTAATACTAATCATTCATTTTAATTATAATTTAAAAAATTGTACGTTCTTAATGTATAAATTCCTTTTTCATATCTTAATGGCTATATAATCATTTTATTCCCTCTTTCCATATCTTAACAACTATATAATCAAATTAATATTTTCTTTTTCCACATCTTCACAAGTAATGATCAATTTAAGCCCCATTTTTTACTTTATCGTTTGAACCCAGTTCATTTTTTTGTGACTATCTCAGATTTATTTCTAATTGATTTTCATCTCTTGGCACTCTTTTTCTATTCTTTAGCTTCATTTTTCCTTGATGATGAATGGAATGTCCACTCGAAACATTTAAAATCCATAAATTTCAAGAGAAATAAATAATCATTTCTCATAAAATAATACAAATAGAAGATCTTTTAGGATGGGCATATACCTGGTATCCCACATACACTATAGATATAAATTTTTTTAGTGGATAAATTACAGATATGCTAATTGAAGGATGTAATTTTGTATATTTTGTCTTTTTAAGTTTATGAATATCCATATTTTTTTGAAGATGCAATGTAGAAACTTGTGATAGTGGACAAAATTGAAAACTTAGTATTGAAAATTATAATTAATGACCTTTTAACTCAAGAAACAACTACCTTTTTTTATATAAATTGTTTAAGATATGTATAAAAAAATGTCGTTTCATTTAACAACAAACTCTTTATTTTTAAATATATATATATATATATATATATATATATATATATATAAACAATTAATTAAAAAAAACTATACCGTCATTAAAATCCTTATTACAGACTATATTAAACAAAGCTCTTTTACTTTAATGCATTAAATGTATTGAAATTAAAGTTGAAAGGTGGTGAACAACAATCAAATTTGGAGGGTTGCTTTTAATTTCCATTGGAAGGTTATATATTCATGCATCCCTTCCATGATGAAAATATTTGAATAAGATTACATTTTAATTGACAATAATAAAATAAATACACACTTCATAAAAAAAAATGTGTTAAGTAAAATATTATATTTCCAATCAAATGTATGCTTAGTAGAGAAATTAGTAAATCCAAAATATCACCTTAACATTCACAAAAATACCTACAAAATATGGCCTTAACATTCTCAAAGAACAAATTCAAATATTCTAAGATCATAAGCATACTTGTAAAAGAAAATTTTACACATTTAAAGATGCTTCCAAATATTTTTTTTGTTAGACTAGAAAAAATGCATGCCCTTGTATCATGTTTTCGGTAGAATTATGAAAATAATTAAAACTCTTTGTTTGTAGTGTACCTATTCTGCATACAACCCCAAATATGTGAGTGAATTATTGAATTAACTCAAAAATATATATTTGTTTTCCCTCCTAGAAAAAAATAAGTCATTTCATTATTCTACTTTTGATTAATCATTATTTAATTTATTACATCAATAGAAAGAAAGAAATTCAAATTTGGATTACCCACGGGTTTCCAAATCAAGAACACAAACACATTTTATTGCATACCTCTCAAAAAGAGAATTAATTGCTCCACAAATCTAGATCCCTTCATGGTTGTAGCCAATAATGAACATATAGTCATTAGTAAACACATGAACCTAAAAGAAACAAAATAACTAATGATTCAAAGGCACATTATTGGATATCAACTTCTAACAAACTATGGTAGAATATAGCCATTAGTGTGTTGGCATGTTTTTTTTAGACAGAGGTAGAGTATGCGTGTTTGTCATTGATGGCGAACATCAGCACGATCAATAATGTAACGATAATGGAAAGATCAACAATGTAAGCTCAGAAGGAGGAAAACAGTCAAAGCACGACAAAGGTTTCGTTTCGGAGTTTCGCAGATCGAAAAATCCAAAGGAAAGAGGTTCGAACTCGCGATATGTGAAATCATGATAAAAATCCTGACTGTTGGAGTCATATGACACATGGAAAGCGATTGGAATTTTGCTGACTTGCACATTGGAGGAGTCAACAGAGCATGATGTGGGAACTCGAGATATGCGAGATCACGAAAAGATATGAACCATTGAATCATCGAGATCGTGGACTACTGATTAGGCTCGATGAAGTTCATAAGTTTGCGAAATACGAATCGCCTTTTGGCACAGCCTGTGGTCACCGTCGGTGGTCACGTGAGGGGAAGAATCTAGCGGTGCTAAGCTCCATCTCAGAGTATTGGTGATCGCGACTTGGAGTATCGAGATCCTTCATCACAGGAATCGCCATATGCGAGATCGTGATGAGATCTGAACCTTCGGATCATTGGAGATCTCGACCGTTGATTAGCCTTGATGAAGTTCATAAGTTCATGAAATATGAAGCACCTTTTGGCGCAGCTTGTGGTCACCGTAGATGGTCACGTGAGGGGAAGAAACTAGCTGTTCTAAGCTCCATCTCAGAGTCTCATCGATCACGACTTGGAGTGTCGATACCTTTCATCACAGGAATGCTGAAATGTGAAATCACGAAATTCAAATTCTGTTTAGCGCTCAGTCACAGCTAGTGGGCATATGAGATAAATGCGAAATCCTGTGGATTTAATCTAACGGTGCTGGTTAATTGGAAACTTGATCGAAGGGTTATTGTTTCACCTCACAGGTAATACATTAGTTATGATTCAGTTAGAAGAACTGAATCATGATTCTTGGACGGTTAGCAATTCAGTTGCTGATGTGTTTTTTTGGAGATTCAAGGTGTAACTAAATAAGTGGCATAGGATAAAATTGAAACGCAAGGACTATGGAAGGAGGGAGTTCTAACCGAAACAATAATATGAACTATAAGAAGGGTAAAATGAGAGAATGCATTGGATGAGATAAAATTCATAGATGAGTAACAATCACCAAACAGACAGAAGAAAGAGCAGGATAGCAAAATAACATGTAGCAGAGCAGAACTGTAGAACAATTTTTGAACCAGAGAAGAATTGAAGAACAGGGAAGAAGGGGTAAGAATTGAATCACCTGTATTGTTTGTTTGTTAATTAATTATGGATAATCAGGGAGGTAGGCTAGTGCGAGGGAGGACTTTGGTCCTCTGATATTTGAATTGGTGCTTGAATATTGGGAGTTGTAGCTTCCATCTAGTTGTGGATAGAAAACAGAGTGGCAGGGTGGTGCTTGGGAAAACATGAAGTTTTCTATATGCAAGTTGGTCCTTGTATAAGTGGAAGTAGGTGCTTCCATCTAGTTGGTGCTAGAACACTCAGGGAGTTGGTGCTTCCTTCTAGTCGGTGCTAGAGAAACCAAAGAGTTGGTGCTCTCAACAATTTTGAGCTTGTAAAACAGAGGTAGTAGCCTCACTTTGATTTGGTGCTCAAACATAGATGATGTACAAAACTTAAAAGAATACCTATCATTTCGAAGAAGAAGAGGTATTGTCCCTTTATGGGTTTCCTTGTGAACAATCTGTCTCTATGTATATCTTATGTGTGATTGATTCACATTGTTTATGTTGTTCATATGATGTATAATATTGATGGTCACTTGATGAAAGATTAAAAATCGTTTAATAGACTTAAAATTGTTTAAGCATA
>ML781734.1:607022-633291 GCA_009831015.1 Picea engelmannii
AACTATGAAGGAAATGAGAAAGTAAAAGATGCCAAACTTCAAACATTTAGGTTGAAGTTTGAACAACTAAAGATGAATGAAGATGAAACAATTAGCAAGTATTTTTTAAGAGTTGAAGAACTTGTGAATGCCATGAAGGGTCTCGGTGAGAAGATTGAAGAATCACTTTTAGTTCAGAATATTTTAAGATCTTTGCTTGATAAATTTAATCCAAAAGTCTCTGCAATAGAAGAGATAAATGATCTTAAAACTCTGTCCATTGATCAACTCCTAGGAACTTTGTCTGCATATTAAATGAGAATCAACAAAGATAAATCCATTACTAGAGAAGCATATTTTAAAGTAGACAAGAGTATCGATTCAGATTTAGATGATATTGAGGAAAAATTTGTGAGAAGGTTAAAGAAAGGATCAGGAAAATATCAAGGAAAGCTTCCCTTCAAATGTTTTAACTGTGGTAAGATAGGTCATTTTGCATCTAAGTGTCCCCATCAGAAAAAGGACCAGAACTCTGATGATGAAAAGAAGTACAAATTCAAGAAATATAGTAAAAAGAAAAGTTTGTCTGCAAACAATGACAATTCCTCAGAAGACATAGATAGTGATTCATCATGTGAAAACAAAGTGAATGATTTTATGCTTATGGATATGGGATATTTTTATGATGAACACGAAGGAGGTGAAATGGATGATGAAGAAGTTGTGGTTGATATGGAAGGTGAATTAATCAGTGCTTTGGAAGAAATTGACAGACTCAGTTGTAAGAAGAGAAAACAAAAATAGTTGTTGAAGCAGTTTAAAAAGAATGGTGAAAAACCTGATGAAAAATTTTCTCTACTAAAAGTGGAGTTAGAAGAGGTAAAGAAAATAGAAGACATACTCAAACAACAGTTGTCAGAGAAGAAAGCGAAGTGTGAAGCCTTATAAGAAGAGATAGTAAAAACCAGAAAACAAATGGAGAAGTTTAAGGGACTGTATCACCAAAATCTGCCAAGTATTAAAGCCTCAAAAGGATTAACCTCCATTCTAAATCAACAAAGAAACCCAAAGTTGAAAGCTGGCTTGGGGTATGAAAAAGGATCAAGTAGTGATCATCCAAGTAATACATAACCTATTAAGTTTGTCAAATCCTCAAACATTGACAACAATCACTCTGCAGAAACAAAGAAAGAGAATCAACCACCAAGAAGGAATGAAAGAAAAAGTACCAGAACCAAATATGTAGATCAAAGAGATTATCGACATGAAAGAAATCGACATCCTAAAAAAAGATAGAATTTTTCAAGGTACAAAGGTTTTTTCTATGGTTATTGTTTTTTTTGTTCTAACTTTGGTCACAAAGCTATAAATTGTTCTTTAAGATTTAGATATGAGCAATCGAGTTTTTCAAGAAGATTGAGACAACCAAGCAACAAACAATCACAGACTATAAATCATGTGATGACTGGGAGAAGGAAACAGGTGAAACACAACAACAGCTATGAGCATAAAAATCGTTATGATCTATTATTCAGTGAACCAGAATGTTACAACTTCCATAATTATGGACATAAAGCTGCAGACTGTCGCTTAAGAAACTATAAGCTAGATTTGAATCCTGTTGCTGAAAATTTCAAGGTTTGGAAGAAGAAAGAAGATGACCAGTGCGGATTAGTGTTATCATCCCAAAGACAAAATAATCCTTGGTATATTGACAATGGATGTTCCAAACATATGACTGGAGACAAAAGTCAGTTTCTAACTCTAAGTGAAAGAAAATCAGGGAATGTAACTTTTGGAAATGATGCACCAGGAAAAATAAAAGGTAAAGGAATGGTAAGTTTGACTAATGGAAAAGGGAAAGCTCAAGATGTGTTGTTTGTATAAGGCCTGAAACATAATCTACTTAGTGTCATTCAAGTCTGTGACTGAGGATGTGAATTCATTTTTACCTCTAAAGATTGTAGAAAAAAATCAGTGAATTCAGGACAGCTAGTTGCAAAAGGGATAAGAACAGAAAACAATGTCTATGTGTTAAAAGAAGAAAAAGAAGAATGTTACTTAAGCAAGTATGATGAATGTTGGCTATGGCATAGGAGACTTGGACACTTAAATTTTGATCATATAATCAAGCTCAGAAACAATGGGGTAGTAAAAGATCTCCCAAAGATATGAAATCCATACGACTCTGTTTGTAAACCTTGCCAGATAGGAAAACTTATTGGCACTCAGTTCAAATCAAAAAACTTTCCTTCAAAAGAAAAACCTCTCTAGTTAGTACATATGGATTTATGTGGACCATCAAGGAAAGAAGGTACAGGAAAATAAAACCATTTTATGTTGATTATTGATGACTATTCTAGACTAACATGGGTTGCCTTTTTGAAGGAAAAATCAGAAGCATTTGAAAAATTCAAAGTGTTTAAGGCTCTAACTGAGAATCAAATAGGAAAAATATTGAAGGCAGTAAGGTCTGATAGAGGAGGAGAGTTTAGTTCATGGAACTTCAAAGAGATCTATGATAAACATGGAATCAAAAGAGAGTGCACAATTCCAAGGACTCCACAACAAAATGGAGTTGTTGAGAGGCACAATAGATCAATACAACAAATGGCAAGATCAATGATGAATGAAAGGAACATACCTCAGACATATTGGGTGGAAGCAATTCATACACCTGTTCATATCCTTAACAAAGAACATCTCAGACCACACAGTGAAAAGACTCCTTATGAACTACGGTTTGGAAGACCTGCTTCAATTAAGCATTTTAAAGTCTCTGGGAGTAAATCTTACATTAAGAATAATGATACAAATTTTGGAAAATATGATGACAGGGCTGATGAAGGTATCTTCTTGGGTTATGCTACAAACAGTAAAGGGTAAAGACACTACAATAAGAGATTTCATAAACTAGTTGATTGTATAGACATAAAAGTTGATGAAGAAATCCCAGTTAGAAATGTAAGCAGTTCTGATCCAAGAACAAAAGATATAGTTGATGATGAATATGAACAGGTCCAAGGATCAGAAAGAGAAGAATCTGAATCAGATGAAGATATGAATACTCCGACTGACACAAATCAACAGAAAGAAGCAAAATCACCTCTCAGAATTGTTAGAAAGAATCGTCCCGAAAATCAGATAATTGGAGATATAAATAAAGGAGTTTAGACAAGAAGGAAATTGATTAAAGACTTAGAACAATCTCATGTTTCTCTTTTATCTATGACTGAACCTAAAATTTTTGATGAAGCCATCCAAAATGATGATTGGATTAGAGCTATGAATGAAGAGCTTGATCAGATTGAGAAGAACAATACTTGGGAGCTTGTCCCTAGACTTGAAGATAAGAATGTAATAGGTTCCAAATGGGTGTTCAAAAATAAAATGAATGAAAAAGGACAAGTTGTTATAAATAAAGCCAGATTGGTCTATAAAGGGTATGCACAAGTTGAAGGTCAGGAATTTGATGAAGATTTTTCATCAGTGGCAAGATTGGAAGCCATCAGAATGTTCCTTGCATATTCATGCCATAAGAACTTTAAAGTGTATCAGATGGATGTTAAGTCAGGTTTTCTTAATGGAGATCTAGAGGAAGAAGTATATATGGAGCAACCTGAAGGATTCTCATTGACGGATAATCCTAATTATGTTTGCAAGATGAAGAAGGCCTTATATGGACTGAAACAAGAACCACAAGCTTGGTATTATAGAATGGACAATTTTTTACAAGACAAAGGGTTCAAGAAAGGAACTGTTGACAACAATCTCTACATTAAGTCTGAAGGTGATAATTTACTAGTTGTTTTGGTTTATGTAGATGATATTATTTTTGGTTGTACTAATGAATCATTTGTTCAGTGGTTTGATAACTCTATGAAAATAGAGTTTGAGATGTCCATGATAGGAGAACTGTCATATTTTCGTGGTTTAAAAGTAAATCAGAGTTCTGCAGGAATATTTATCTCTCAAGAAAAATATTTGAAAGAGATGTTGAAGAAATTTGAGATGGAGGATTCCTCTCCTGTTAGTACAACTATGGTGGTTGGTTGCAAGCTCAGTAAAGATGATATATCACCCGATGTTGATCAAAGGACATACTGATCAATGATAGGTAGTCTTTTGTACATCACAACATCTCGTCCTGATATAATGAAAGTTGTTGGAATGGTAGGTCGTTATCAGTCAGCTCCTAAACAAAGTCACTTGGTAGCTGTCACAAGGATATTCAAATACTTGAAGGGAACAATGACTTATGGTCTGTGGTATCCCATAAATCATAATTTCTAGTTAACTTTTTATTCAAATGTAGATTGGGCAAATTGTGTGGATGAGAGAAAGAGCACCAGTGGAGGTGCCTTCTTCCTGGGTGACTCGTTGGTAGCATGGATTAGTAAGAAGCAGGGATCTATTTCCTAATCAACTATAGAAGCAGAGTACATTGCTGCTGCTACTTGCTGCACTCAGATTTTGTGGATGATTCAAACTCTTGCAGATTTGAAGGTAAACTATAATGTTCTGATTACAATTCCCTGTGATAACACCAGTTCCATTAGTGTCTCCAAGAATCCTATTCTTCACTCCAAGACTAAGCATATCCCAATAAAATACCATTGTTTCATAGAACAAGTTACAAACATAGTCATTCAGCTAAATTATATTCCTTCCACAGAACAAATAGTTGATATTTTTACTAAATTGTTAGCAGCAACCCTTTTTGGATATCTTCGTCAAAAGTTGGGGGTTATAACTTCTTTCATCTAATCTGTTCACCTGATCAGGGGGAGTACTTATTGGATATCTGTTGTATTTCTAAGTTGCTCATAGTTGACAGGGGGAGTATGTACTGCAACATCTCAGGGGGAGCATATTTCTTCTTTGACATTGATGTCAAAGGGGGAGAAAGTGTGGTAATTTCAAGGATGCTACAGTGGTATTAATTTCAAGGATGCTACAGTGGTATAGTTGCATGTTTTTCAAGGGGTTGCCATCAATGCCAATGGGGGAGATTGTTGGCATGCTTTTTTTAGACAGAGGCAGAGTATGTGTGTTTGTCATTGATGGCGAACATCAGCATGATCAATAACGTAACGATAATGGCAAGATCAACAGTGTAAGCTCAGAAGGAAGAAAACAGTCAAATCACGACAAAGGTTTCGTTGCAAAGTTTTGCAGATCAGGAAATCCAAAGGAAAGAGGTTTGAACTCACGATAGGCAAAATCGTGATAAAAATCCCGACCGTTGGAGTCATAGGACACGTGGCAAGCAATTGCAATTTTGTTGACTTGCACATTGGAGGAGTCAACAAAGCATGGTGTGGGAACTTGTGATATTCGAGATCACGAAAAGATCTGGACTGTCGAATAATCGAGATCATGGATCGTTGATTAGCCTCGATGAAGTTCATAAGTTCATGAAATACGAAGCACCTTTTGGCGTAGCCTGTGGTCACCACCGGTGGTCATGTGAGGGGAAGAAGCTAGCAGTGATAAGCTCCATCTCGGAGTCTCAATGATCAAAACTTGGAGTATCGATATCCTTCATCATAGGAATCATGATATACGAGATCGCGATGAGATCTGGACCGTCGGATCATTGGAGATCTCAATCGTTGATCAGGATTTATGAAGTTCATAAGTTCATGAAATACGAAGCGCCTTTTGGTGCAACCCGTGGCCACCGCCGGTGGTCACATGAGGGGAAGAAACTAGCAGTGCTAAGCTCCATCTTGGAGTCTTGCCAATCGAGACTTGGAGTGTCGAGACTCTTCATCATAGGAATGCCGAAATGCGAAATCATGAAATTCAAATTCTGTTTAGCGCTCGGTCACAGCTAGTGGGCATATGAGATAAATGTGAAATCCTGTGGATTTAATCCAAGGGTGTTGGTTAATTGGAAACTTGATCGAAGGGTTATTGTTTTACCTCATAGGTAATCGATCAGTTATGATTCAGTTAGCATAACTGAACCATGATTCTTGGACGATTGGTGATTCAGTTGCTGATGTGTTTTCTTGGAGATTCAAGGTGTAATTGAATAAGTGGCATAGGATAAAATTGAAACGAAAGGACTGTGGAAGGAGGGAGATCTAACCGAAACAATGAGATGAAATTTAAGAAGGGTAAAATGAAAGAATGAAGTGGATGAGATAAAATTCAGAGATGACTAACAATCACCGAACAGACAGAAGCAAGAGCAAAATAGCAGAATAGCATGTAGCAGAGAAGAACTGCAGAACAATTTTTAAACCAGAGAAGAATTGTAGAACAAGGAAGAAGGGGTAAGAATTGAATCACCTTTATTTTTTGTTTGTTAATTAATTATGGATAACCAGGGAGGTAGGGTGGTGTGAGGGAGGAATATGGTCCTATGGTATTCGAGTTGGTGCTTGAATATTGGGAGTTGTAGCTTCCATCTAGTTGTGGCTAGAAAATAAGGTGGCAGGGTGGTGATTGGGAAAACACAGAGTTTTCTATATGAAAGTTGGTGCTTGTATAAGTGGAAGTAGGTGCTTCCATCCAGTCGGTGATGGAACACTCAGGGAGTTGGTGTTTCCTTCTAGTAGGTGCTAGAGAAACCAGAGAGTTGGTGCTCTCAACAAGTTGGAGCTTGTAAAACAGAGGTAGTAGCCTCACTTTGAGTTGGTGCTCAAACATAGATGATGTACAGAACTTAAAATATTGCCTATCATTTCAAAGAAGAAGAGGTTTTCTCCCTTTATGGGTTTCCTTGTGAAAAATTTGTCTCTGTGTATATCTTATGTGTGATTGATGCCCATTGTTTATGTTGTTCATATGATGTATAATATTGATGGTCACTTGATGAAAGATTAAAAATGGTTTAATAGACTTAAAAATGTTTAAGCACAGTAACAACTTGTTCATCCCTCCCCCCCCCGCTCTCAGTTGTCTTAGTAATTTCAACATAGTGAACACATGAACCTGAACCTAAAAGCAACAAAATTAACTAATGACTCAAAGGCACATTATTGGATATCAACTTCTAACAAGTGATGGTAGAAAATTTATATTGAAATACCTACACAATTCAAGTGCAACAAGAATTCAAAGAATACCTTCGAAGAATAAAAATTCTCTACAAATCCACTTTAAGAACAAAGGACCTTTCAAACAATTATAGATAATTTAGGATGGAAGTAATGCTAGGTTCTTGGGAATGCTATGGATGGTTCAAAACAACGGAAATACTAACATAATTAAAATCATTGAAATCAAACATAACAATAACTCAAATAAATGGTTTAAGATAAGGGAAATACGAATATAATTCGAATCATTGAAATCAAGCATAAAAAGAATTCAAATAATTACCTCTACGAAATAGGAAGGGTACAAATCCATTCACTATTGAACTTGGAAGACAATGTAGATATGAAAATACCACCAGGGTCTTACTCATGACATGAATGGTTTGAGAAAATATATAGGTAATATTAAATGATATGCTAGAAAACAAATAGAAATAAATAGGTAATACTAAATAATATTATAGAAAACAAATAGGGAATGCAACTTTAATTTTCCTCTATCACATGTGGAGTCCTCTCTTCCACTTATATTCCATCACATTAATGAAAGTTGATATTGTACAATAACAATATTTTTGAGTAAATAAAGGCCCTCACAGCAAAAAAAAATTGTCAAACAAGATTAAGTTTAACATTTATTCATGTGTTCACATATTTATGTTCTCTTTGTCCAAAAATTATAGGATCAATGTAATGTGAAAGGGAGGACATTTGATTCTCAAGTCATTTCTTCCGTACACCATTAGTATCAAAATTATACATTGTATCATGCATTTACTATGCATAGAGTTAGGGCACTAACCTCTAATCCACATTACTTGACTAGATACTAGAAGCTTTAACACAAGTTGCAACATAAACAAAGTTATCCATGAATGTACAATTTCAAGCATAACTCTTCTTATGAATCATTCCTTCTTTTCACCACTAGTATCAAAATTCTACATTGTATCATGCATTTACTATGCATAGAGTTAGGGAAATAACCTCTAAGCCACGTTACTTGGATAGCTACTAGAAGCTTGAACACAAGTTTCAACATAAACAAAGTTATCCATGCATATACAATTTAAATAATAATTCTTCTTATGAAATTTTAATTTGCACCTTGCACTTATCAAAAAGTGGGTTACAAATGGGTAATTTGTTTTAATTAAAATTAAAATGAAGAACCAAAATTAAAAGAAATTAAAAGATAAGCTCGAAATCAATAGAAAAAAGTGGGGAAAGGGATAATATTGAAAACAACTAATTTAATTAGGTTGTATGTTCAAGGAGGCGAATAAGCTTCTAAGAATGGCTTAGTTTATAGTCATCATCTCTATTAAAGTATTCAATTCCTCGACCAAGAAAAGGATCATCTGAAAAAATCCTTTGTATCCAATGGTTATTATATATCCCAAATAAATGAAATCATTCCACTCAACCCATAAACCTAAATCTAAAATTTCCCCGTCCTCGTCACATCGAGCTCTCTTTTCTCTACATTATACATAGGGAAAAACCGATCAAATCTCAATTTTTTTGGGAAAACAAATTTTAGAACCCTCTTCAAACTCTACAAAACTCATACAAAATTATTATGAACTACCAAGGACAAGTTAGACCCAATTTTGGGCCCAAGCGTGTACCAAATTCCCCGCTTCTGTGACAAATCATACATTGGGAAAATTGGTAGATATTTTAAACCTATCTCAAGGAACATGTTAGCGAGACAACCCACAACCACATATATAAATTCGTTATTGTTGAGAACTCCTTTAATTTTAAATACCTCATTTTATTATACCAAACTCAAATCCTTTCCTTGACACCCTACTACACATTGTGCATAATTAGGGAGGCTATCAAAATTGAAAAAAACCAAGATAATTTTAATCAAGAGAATGGCTATAAACTAAACCATTCTTGGAATCTGATTATTCACCACCTCGAACATACAACCTAATTCAAATAGTTGTTTTCAATCTTCTCCCTTTCCCCGACTTTGTTCTATTGTTCTTCATGTCATCTTTTAATTTACTTTAATACTAATTATTCATTTTAATTTTAATTAAAATTTATGTATTTTACTAACGTATAAATTTCATTTTCCATATCTTAATGGCTATATAATCATTTTATTATGTATTTCCATATCTTAATGACTATATAATCAAATTAATCTTTTCCTTTTCCATATCTTAATAACTAACGATCAATTGAAGCCCCTTTTTTTACTTTATCCTTTGACCCTAGTTCATTTTTTCAGTGACTATCTCAGATTCCTTTCTTATTGATTTTCATCTATTGACACTATTTTTCTATTCTTTAGCTTCATTTGTCCCTGTTGAAATTGTTTATGAAAGAGATAAATAAAGCACATAATTTTTTTTGTTTTCTTTTGAATGTCTAAAGATCTAAAACTAACAAATGCTAATCAAATATAATTGAAATAATAACACGTAAACAATCAAAAGCTAATTCATGTTTTTCTTATTTCATTAACAAAATGTTTTAAATAAGTAAAATGTAAACTAACTTGTAACTAATCGACTAAAATGAATTTATTCTCCTGTGCAATTTCAAGACTCTCGATTGTCCAACCTACGAGGGAAACTTGTAAAAGAATAATGCTAATGCTCCCAGAATAAACTCAAAGATGCATTGGAGCGAGCATATAACAGAAAAATGATAAATATACATATCTATTGATCTTATAATCATGAACACTTATAAAAAGAGGAAACTCAATACAAAGCATTCATATAATCCATCATTCAATATTTGGCATAAATCAACAATATTTAAATGGAAGATTGATCACAAATGTAATATGGAACAACAAATTACAGACAATTAAATTACTTAATAATATGAAATACCATACGATAACCAGACTAAAGTTGCATCAAACGTAATAAAATTTCATAAGATAGAGGCAAAACATAATGGGTAAGTGTCACACAGGTCTAAAGCTAAGTAGTGAACAACTTCTCCATATCGGTCCTCAAAAGTATATGTCCATAATGTATCCCGACCAAAGATGTTTTTACTACTAAGAGTGACCAATATTTAAAGTAGATTAGGATTCACATACTCTTATCATGCAAGATAGAGTGTAGTCCCAAAAAAATAGATAGTATTACAAAAATAGTGAAACTAGAAACCACTCATGTATGAGTTGGTTTGTGAAAATAAATCAAGTTTTATCAACATAAAATAAAGAAACTACTGAATAATAAAGCATATGATCCAAGGTGTTTTCTCCATGTAATAAGCATCATAATCATCAACTTTCTGTAGATAGAAAAACAAATTTGATATTCAGAAAATAATGCTAACTAATATTCAGAAATATACTGGCTACATAATCATATATTATGTAGCTAGTCTTATTTTTAACAAGGAAATCAAAATTAAATTTCCCTATTTTTATTTTTCATAACAGAATAAAATAAAATCAAACAAAATCATTTTTACCATCAGAAATTAGCAAATGAAGGATCATACAATTCTAAATTTATGATGGCGTTGAAACTGGTTGTATTTTTTATGGTTATATTACTAGATTTGTTGGGTATTTTATTTTCGCTTTCTATGTGTGCTTTCAACTCTTGGTTCTCTCATTCCAGTAGAGAATTCTGAGTACCTAGACATTTTACTTGAGCCTGTAACAATGGAATATCCCTGTAATAGAGTTATATCAAATCTAAGCAACTGTTACAATGTATTGGTGCAATGGCACATCGACATGGAATGTAGTGAGCAACGGGTATTTCATGCTTCCCTGTGGCTTGTTTCAAGTCGTGACTAATGCCAGCAAAACCTTTTTCTCCCTTGAGACATAGGGGTATTATAGACACGAAGTCATACTGTTCAACTTGCGCAGTAGTTTTGTTCCTAGGGAAATGGTTGTCCGGATCTTCCTGACCCAACAAATTGTTTATCTCTTGATATGAATAGTGATCATTGACCTCGATCATAGAGATCGAGATCAAATGATTGTTTTTATGATTTCTTAAATTCCTAGAAATCAATCGACCAGACCTCTTATTCCTAAAATTTAAATCTAAGTTATGTTGTTTCTTACCCTTACGAATTTTCTTTGCGAAAGGTTTATCATTATGATTCTGATTAGCTTCATTCGTAAGCACAGGGGAAGCTTTTCCTTTTAATTCACCCACTACCTGTTCCAACAATTTCCTGGGTGAAAACGTACATGGTAATTTCTTAACCATGGGGGTTTCCAAAGAAATAGACACAAATTCATTAAATTCACAGCCATGGGAACATCCTCCATTTTGGCATTCTTAAACCATTTTTCGCCTTCCAGCGGGAGTCCTGTCACCCAGGCTATGAAATATTATGTTACTTCCAGTTGCACATCCCTGACCTTGTCCCTAAAACCATAAAATGTCTGTGCAAAGGCCTGTGTGACTGCGAGGTTGTAGCCTTCAAATTTCCTGAAGAAGATATCCCAACCATGAGCCTTCAAGTCATGTATGGAATAATTGTGGGAAATAAGGGCTTGGAAACCATTCGGCTAGATTCGAACCACAGGGACCATGGACACTGTTCAATAGACAAAAGATATCACAGGTGGTAGGTTTCAGCTTCCAAGAAACGAGTGCCAGAGAGAGATCTGTGCAAACTAAAATGGCCTGAAAACTAGGAAGTTTGGAAACTGCCATGTTGCAATTACTTAAGTTTAGAGATATAGGGAAACGAAGGGCATGCATATATAAGAGCCATTTCCCATAATGAGTATCAAACCCTTCATTACCCTCAAATGTCAATCTGAACAATGAATGGTTTCATTAATGCACAAGACAACAAGGTGAGGTGTAGTCGTGGGTACAATAGACCAATACGAAGAGACATGAAGGTTGATATGACTGTTGAGAGGATGAGACCCATATCAAATGTTAACCTGGTGTTTTCTGCATTCATACAATTAAAAAATTACAACCAAATGATCAACCAAGGAACCAATTAAGTCATGATATCCATAAAACATAAAGATTGTGGTGGTAATTTAATCAATGAATTCATAAAACTTGAAGCTTAGTGATATATGAGTGCCTTCAAAGTGAAATTTTCTTAGGTAGAAGATATAACGACAAATCCCCAACCAAGTTTTTATTTAAATTCATTCTTACAGTAATGAATTTTAAAACAAAACAAGCAAAAATTCAAACAAAAAACTCAATAAGACAAGTTTAACCCAATCATCGCATCGAAGTCCAAAAACATGAATGTTCATAAATTTAAGGAGGTGGCAGCTACAAAAAGGTGTAATCCCTTTGTGGTGATTTTAATTGTGACAAAAATCAACAGAATTGGTGGCTACCAACAATGGTGACATACTGGGCCAAGAAGTTATCTCTGCATCACCAGAAAATTTATGTCAGGCGTTTAGATGAAATAAAATTTTAGAAACAGTCAACAACAGATCAAGCATTCCAATCAAAACTAAGAAAATGATGTATTTTAGCATTGGATGTATTTTTTTTCGACAAAGTAGTCTGGTATCTTATTTAGATTACAAGTATAGAGGCGTTTATACATATAACTTCGATACCGTTGTCAGAGCCACTGTTGCCAGCAAGCATCCATAGCCTTGACATGGACGTCATTTAACCAACTCTAGTACCTCTATCCTGTCCAAGAGTCATCCATTCATGATAAAAACATCTTCATGCTTGATCATATCCACAAACATACTTGAGAATATTCTTAAACCTGACATTGCTTCGCTGCTAGCAGGCTTGTTCAGTACCCCGATGAAGTTGCCTTGGTATCATGAGTGCATTTACCCACTTCTAGCAGACCCGTTCAGTGTCTTGGCGGGTTTACAAAAATTTCGCATACATTACAATGCTTCCAACTCTCTAGAATTTGTTTATAAATTTGCAGAAACTTCATGATATTCAAGAGAGCGGGGTGATACTGAAAATCTCATAGTTTGGAATGAAAAGTTTGATCATTTGCAAATTAATTTTCTATTTTGGTGACCTTCATCATGATTCGGACACTTATATTTCTGTTAAGAAACCATCTCGAATAAGGGAAGATACAATTGAGTTATTTTCCTTAAAACAGGGACAATGTTAGAAGTTTGTTAAGGATAATCGCATATTCCTGTGTTTTTAATGAGAAACCAGGAACATTGTTCGAACATAAACTTCCCTCTGTTGATCTGAGTGTTATCACTTGTTTCTCATATGATTTAAAAGTTATCAACTTCTACTACAAAACAAGAGTTCTCATGTCCCTTCAACAATTTAAATGGTGATTCAGACATATTGATTCAGAAAACAATCAAAATCAAGCAAAATGAAAAGAACCAAAATCAAGAACATAAAACAAAATAAAAATTATTTACAAGAGGGTTGATTAGGAATCATTAGGTGAAATACCTCTTGAGAGCCTGGCCATTCACCGGGAAAGTGTCTGGATGTCCCTCCAAATTATGCAGATGGAAAGAACTAGGACCCAATTTTTCAGAAATTACAAATGGTCTCAAGCACAAGTTCTGAAACTTGGTATGTTCCCCCTTTCCCTTGTGAGATTTGTCCCACTTGAGAACCAAATCTCTGACATCAAAATTCCTATTAGAAGATGAATTTGAATCAAACCATATTTTTACATTTTTCTAGTGTTGGTACAGTTTCTGTTTAGCTTGTGTTCTCACCTCTTCTAGTTTTAACAAGGCATTTATCTGATTTTCTAGAGGAGGGGACTCTTCTTCTTGAAGTTTCTACGATAGTTGCAGAGAAGGGATTAAAACATGTGGGGGGAGTATGGATTCTCTTCCATAGACAAAGAAGAAGGGAGAATTACCAAATGAGGCTTTTGGAGTGACCCTATCAGTCGAGAGTGCATTATGCCAATTCTTATGGTTTTCTGAAACTATCCTTTTAATAATCTTGATTAAATTATTATTTGTTGATTCTACTAGGCCATTCCCTTGAGGGTAGTAGCTTGCAAAATATTTCATCTTAATCCCTTTTTCCAGAGAAAAAACATTCATATCAAGTGAGGAAAATTAAGGGGCGTTATCGAAAACCAGACATTCAAGAACGTCGAATCGAGTGATGATATGGGAGTTCAGAAAAGATACTACTTTATTGGTGTTGACCACTTTTAAAGGTACAACTTGAGACCATCTTGTGAAATAGTCTATTGTTGTCAGTATATACTTGTGTTTTTGCGAAGAGGGTGGATTGATTGGTCCTATGATGTCTAGGCCCCATTGCTGAAAAGGTGCGCCTATAGTAACAAGTTGCAAATGGAAAGCGACCTGTTTCACCCATCCTGCTGCCTTTTCGTAGATTACACATTTGCGAGACAACACATGGGAATATTTAAACAAGGTAGGCCAATAGTATCCAGCCCTTAACACGTTTTGGGAAGTAGTATCTAGCCGAAGTGACCACCGGATTCACTGGAATGAAGTTCATCCAACACTCTTTTAGATTCCTCCTTTTCTAAACAATGCAGAAAAACACCATCAAAGTTCTTTCAAAACAAAATATCATTTATTAACTGGAAAGATGAAGATTTAAACCTAAGTGATCTTCTGTTTTTAGGATCAATATTGCGGGGAGAAGATCCATACATTAAATAAAATCTAATGTTCTCATACCAATAATTTGGAGTATCTTGTACACAGCTGATCTATTCTTCGTTATGATGATTTACAGTTGAGGTGTTTATTTGAATTTCATGTTCTTCAATTGAATCAGCCACTAGTTTACATAGGCCTTGACCTCTAACAATTTGTGCAGGAGTTTTTTCAAGGTCATATTCTTGTATCGAAGTCATCCAATTTCTCTTTTCTCTCCCAGCGCATTTTGTACTAACACGTTTCTCACAATAGGGTAAGGAAAAACAACTTTGGTTTTGGATTTCAATGGGTAAGACCATAAGTGTTTCACTTCTTTGAAAACAACATATGCCTGTTGATCTACTATTGGGTAATTAAGTTCCACCCCTTTAAAAGAAGAGTTCATGAAGGCAATGGGTATCTCATTACTTTCAACATTTTTTTGTGTAAGCACAACAACATAAGATCGGTTAGATGCAAAAGTGTAAAGAGTGAAATACTGAGAAAAATTGGGACTCATCAAAGAAGGGGATTCTATTATTGATTTTCTAATCGAATCGAAAAAATGACTTTCCTGAGGTCCCCATCAATACATAACATCTTTTTTAATTAAATTTTGTAACGGTCTGACCATTTCTGAGAAACACGAGACAGATCTTCTGATGAAATTAATCTTTCCCAAAAAGGATTGCATGGCCTTTTTGGAAGGAGGGGGAATTTTATCAATGGCTTGGGTTCTTTCAAGATCAATAATCACTTTGTATTTAGATACTATGAACCTAAGAAGTATTCCTTTCTCTACTGCAAAGACCGATTTCTTAGGGTTGAGAGATATGTAGAACTTATGACATCGTTCCAAGACAAACCTAAGGTGAGACAAATGATCTTTCTATTTTTTGGAAAAGACAGTGACATCATCAAGATAGACAACAACTGACTAGTTAATGAGGCCATGGAAAGCAATGTCCATTCTCTCTGGAAAGTGGCACGGGAATTTATCAGTCCAAAAGGATTTTTCCTGTAGGCATAAGTGCTCCATGGGGTACAGAAGATGGGTTTAAGCTGGTCCGACCGAGACATAAGGACCTGGTTGTATCCCGAAAAACCATCTAACAAAGATAGTCTTTCGGAATGAGACACCTGTTGTAGGATCTACTCCATCGAAGGAACTGGGTATTTGTCTTTGTCAGACGCTCAGTTTAGGTTATGAAAGTCACACTGAGTCGAATTTCAACATTTTTCTTCCTTACAAGGAAGAAAAATTATCTTTGCAGTTAGTAATTTGTTTAGTTCATTTTTAACAGTGGGTTCCAATTTAGGATGCATTTTCCTCAATTTTTGTTGAAAAGGTTGAGTCTGGGGCTTCATAGGGATTACATTTTGTATGATGTTCGGATAAAAAAATTTCAAGTCATCATACGTCCAGGAGAATACATCTTTAAATTATTTAAATAATTTTATAAAGGAGGATCTTTCTTGCTCAGAACATCCCTGTCCTAGATTAATATTTTGAGAATTATCTCTTGTTCCTAAATTAATAGTTTCATAGATCAAAGAGGAATTGTTAGTTTTACAGTTGACTACCCCTCTAAACTTATCATGCAAGTCATAAAATTTCTCTAATTTCACAACATATTTGGGGATAGAGTTTACCATCTGAGATGTCGATTCAGGATATCGAGGATCATATATTACCATGAAGTTTCAGAGATTCTTGTCATGAGTTCCTTCATCAATGATCGCATCCTAAAAGGTGTCTTCCATATGCAAAAAATTGATGATCTGTTGGTCATCATTGAATACTCTCCAATTTGTGATGTTGTCCAGAATTGACGGCCTGAACAACATTTCGATTGAAACTGTATTATGGGGAAGACCTTCAGCAGGCAACAATTTAGAAGCAACATTGGCTAGTAGATCAGCTTCTGAATTACTCATCCTAGGAATATAATTTATATTAAATGCTGAAAATTTATGCATTAAACTCGATACCTCATTTTGGTAGCTTTTCAGATGCGGTGATAAACATTGTATGGCATCTCTTACCTTCTTGACCACGATTTATGAATCACCGAATACTATCAAGTTTCGCACGTCCATATCCAATGCTTTCCTAAGTCCTTACATAAGTGCTTCGTACTCAGCCATGTTGTCAGTGCATTCAAACTCTAATCGAAAAGCAATAAAAATTTTATTACCTGTAGGATCAATGAGTACACAACCAACACCTGCTCCTTCTTGGCATTTAGATCCATCCAAATATAAGGACCATATTTGCACGTCATCAACATTACTTTGCGTATTCGGCAAAGATGGTGTTTGAGTATAGGCTGTAACTTTAGATTGTTTCCCTGGATCAGCGATAGAAGACATTCCGGTCATAAAATTACAAAAAAGGGTATTCATTACCTGTGTTTCATAGGAATTTGCGAATATAATGAACGGTTCATTTGGATCATTCATATCGGTCACGGTATGCTTAAGATAATGTTCTCGGTTTATCCTGATTTTATTGGGCTGTCCATTTTCAGGAAGCCATAAGTGGGACCAGTCTCTAGCGAAATAACCGTGCAACTGTTCTGACCAATCTCTGCTTAAAAACATACCATAATCTCCAGTAATATCAACAACGATAATATCAATTATCTTATGAACATTAGGAATGGACGATAATCTAATCAACACATTCTTAAGATCACCGATTACTTTAACATTTGTTCGATCTAGCTGAATAATTTTAAGATCAGAAGGTTGTCCTTTTGTGTTAATTTTATGGAATACAGATAGAGGCATCATGTTTGATGATGCACCAGAGTCAACCATGCAATTATGTACATTCCTATTAAAAAATTCAATGGTTAATAAAAAAGGTGGGACATTTTTCCGTGTGGAAACAACGAAATTCTGTTGATTTTTCATTGTTGTCCCTAAAACTGTTTTATTTACATTTGCTATTATTTTTTCGGCTACGACTTTTTTTTCTTGAGGTTCATATGTATTTTTAGTTGGGACATTTTTAGCTTTGTTTGAATCAATTTCCGCTGATTTTTTCTGCTAACATCACTCTTTTTACTGTTTTAAGCGATGCTTTGAAGCATTTTCTGCAAAATAAGAGGAAATTTCAGTAGTTCAAAAACAAAAATATTTTCCCTTAGTTTTTTCAGATATTCAATTAAATCATATTCTAAAACTGGGGCAGCGAAGTTTTGTCTTGTTTCAGTTTTCTTTGTTTGTTTGGGAAACACGTTTTTTCTTGTTTCCGCCACAGTCTTGGTTTGTTCTTTACTCCTAGTGTTGTAAGGGTGGAAAGTTTCAAAATTTGCCTGAAAGATATTGTCCAAAAGGTGCCCAAAAACAAGAGGGGATGAGTCCTCCTCTTCTGGTACCTCTTCCTCAGTTGTATCATCATAATTTTCAGGAGGAACATAAACAAAATTGTCACGCGCTTCTAATATCGTTTGCAAAGCATACTGTAAATTTTTGAAATTTAGACCTTTTGTGGTCGGGTTTGGTCGGTTTGGTGGAAAAGGATTTCTGAAAGGGGGTTTAAATTTTTTTTTTCTTGTTGATTCCTCCTCTGTCGATCTCTTCAATTCAACGGCCTGATTAGAAAAATTTTGGAAATCTTTCTGCAAGCTCTCTAAGTCTAAAGTTTCTTGTTGATTTTTTGTTTAAGGAGGCCTAGTAAGAATCTCTATTTTCCTCTTAGAAGATGAAGTTGTTTCAGTTTTATTACTAAGATTATATTTAAAGCTAATAATATATTTATCAATTTGGCTTGCCTCCTCAAAGGCTTCTAACAAAGTGTTCTTCTTGGACCTTTTGACCCATGTTGCTATTTTATTGTGTAGGTATTTAGCATAATATGCAACAATTATACTTTTTGTGGGCATCAAATCTACAGGGACTTTGTTTTTTAATGAAATAAATCTTTGGTTAAAGTCTTGCAATTTTTTTTTAAGGTTCATTTTTAAACTAGAGATTTCCATAACCAAGATTTCCGGAGATTTATCATCTCCAAATTTTTTCAAAAAACAAGTTTCGAACTTGTCTCAAGAGACAATGGTCTAGGGTTGTTGAGCGAAATACCATTTCGAGGAATTTCCCTCAAAAGTATAAGGAAATAATCTGCATACTACATCCTTGTGTTCAATTCTCCAGAGTCTAATGGATAACATAAATTTCTTGATGTGATCCTCAACTGATTGCTTCGATTCTAGATCAAATTTGGGCAGCCATTTCTTCTGGTGTTTAGGTAATGGGTGTTGGGGTCCAGGTACAACCACGACATCTTGATTGAGCTATGGTATGGAAGGATTATTTTGGTTTTCCATGGGAGTTGGTGGTCTCGAAGGCTGATATGGTTCAAATGAAGAACTGCCTTCGTCTGAAGACTCTCCTCCTGAAGAATATGGAGAAGAACGAGGTGGGGATGGTGGGATACCAGATCCTCCAGCTCCCATGATAAACATTTCAGTGGGATTAGTAGTGTTTCCACCGAAAGGGTTTTCGGGCTGACCAATGCCTTGAAGTTGTTCTTGGATATTCATGAAATCAAGGGGTTGATTAAGTGGCCTAACAAGTTCTCTGATACGGGATAAGGTACTATGAGTTCTTATTAGTGATTGGCAGACAATTTCTTGGACATCAAATCCCTTGAGGAACTAGTGTCACTAGTTCAACGGGAATATCAGGGTTATCATTTGAGGTAGTTGCATTTTCAAGTGTAACGTTATTGTCTGAGTGATTGTGTATTAAGAAAGGAGTGTGAGTGTCTGGGGGAGGAGTCTTGCGACCTCCACGTGTCATCAATTAAATTTAGGCCCTCCTTCTAGTGCCATTTGTTGGTGGGTGTATTTGACACACCATCAACTGGAAGATCAAATCTAGACCGGGGATGTCTAAATAACCCAAGCCGTTTGGAATGAAATGACCCGACGGGTTTAATGGCTCTGTTGGCCAACTAAAGTCCTAAAAATAATAAAAGAAAAGAAACTAATCTATAAAGCTATGATACTAATAATATAATAATTACAAAAGTTCAAATGGAAACATGAATATGTGCATATGATTATAAATAGTTTATGTACACCATACAAGATTTACTTGACATCTTGTGAAACAAATGTTTTTGAAATTGTTTATGAAAGAGATAAAGAACACACATATAGTTTTTTGTTTTCTTTTGAATGTCTAAATATCTAAAACTAACAAATGCTAATCAAATATAATTGAAATAAGAATACGTAAACTGTCAAAAGGTAATTCATGGTCTTCTTATTTCATTAACAAAATGTTTTAAATAAATAACATGTAAACTAACCTATAACTAATCGACTAAAATGAATTTATCTCATGTGCAATTTCAAGACTCTTGATTGTCAGGCCTACGAGGGAAACCTGTAAAAGAACATTGCTAATGCTCCCAAAATAAACTCAAAGATGCATTGGAGTGAGTATATAACAATAGAATGATAAATATACAGATCTAGTGATATTATAATAATGAACCCTTATAAAAGGAAACTTAATACAAAGCATTCATATAACCCATCATTCAATATTTGGCATAAATCAACAATATTTAAATGGAAGATTGATCACAAATGTAATATGGAATAACAAATTACAGACATAATTAAAGTACTTAATATTATGAAATACCATACGATAACCAGACTAAAGTTGC
Organism: Picea engelmannii; assembly: GCA_009831015.1. Classification (NCBI taxonomy): domain Eukaryota; kingdom Viridiplantae; phylum Streptophyta; class Pinopsida; order Pinales; family Pinaceae; genus Picea; species Picea engelmannii. The sequence continues at coordinate 627,334 of ML781734.1, forward strand.
ATCAAACATAATAACATTTCATAAGATAGAGGTAAAACATAATGGGGTAAGCATCACATAGGTCTAAAGCGAAGTAGTGAACAACTTCTCCATATCAATCTTCAAAATCATATGTCCATAATGTATCCCAACCAAAGATGTTTTTACTAATAAGAGTGACCAATATTTAAACTAGCTTAGTATTGACATACTCTTACCATGCAAGATAGAGTGCAATCCCCAAAAAATAGATAGTATTACAAAAATGGTGAAACTAGAAACCACTCATGTATGAGTTGGTTTGTCAAAATAAATCAAATTTTTATCAACATACAAGAAAGAAACTACTGAATAATAAAGTGTATCATCCAAGGTGTTTTCTCCATTTAATCAACATCATAATCATCAACTTCCTGTAGATAGCAAAACAAATTTGATATTCATAAAATAATGCTAACTAATATTCAGAAATAGACTGGCTACATAATCATAGATTTTGTAGCTAGTCTTATTATTAACAAGGAAATCAAAATTAAATATCCCTATTTTGATTTTTTATAAAAGAATAAAAGAAAATCAAACAAAATCACTTTTACCATTAGAAATTAGAAAATGAAGGATCATATAGTTCTGAATTTATGATGGCTTTGAAACTGGTTGTATTTTTTATGATTATATTACCGGATCTCTTGGGTCTTTTATTTGCCCTTTATGTGTGTCCTTTCAACTCTTGGTTCTCTCATTCCAGTAGATAATTCTGAGAAGCTAGACGTTTTACTTGATCCTGTAACAACTAAATATCCATGTAATAGCGTTCTATCCAATCTAAGCAGTTGTCACAATGTATTGGTGCAATGGCAGATTGATGTGGAATTTAGTCAACAACGGGTATTTTGTGCTTCCCTGTGGCTTGTTTTAAGTCTTGAATAATGCCAAAAAAACCTTCTTTTCCCTTGAGACACGGGGGTAATCTAGACATGAAGTCATACTTTTCAACTTGGGCAGTAGTTTCATTCTCGGGGCATTGGTTGTATGGATCTTCCTAAGCCAGGAAATCATTTATCTCTTGATATGAACAATGATCATTGACCTCAATTGTAGAGATCGAGCTTAAATGATCCTTTTTCCGATTCCTTAAATTCCTAGAAATCAATCAACTAGACCTCTTATTCCTAAAATTTAAATCTGAGCTCTATTGTTTATTACCCTTATTAATTTTCTTTGCGATAGGTTTATCATTATGATTTTGATTAGGTTCATTCATAAGCACAGGGGAAGAATTTCCTTTTAATTTTCCCAGTACATGTTCCAACGATTTCCTGGGCGAAAACGTACATGGTAATTTCTTAACCATGGGGGTTTCCAAAGAAATAGACACATATTCATTAAATTTGCAGCCATCAAGTGAATTGAAACCCTAAATTTCGGTCATGAGACTATCCAAATTGGGTTTTACATTTAAAGGCGGGTTGACTGTATTGTCGGCCTGGGAAAAACCATTTTGGCTCAAGAAACTCTCCCAATTGTCCCCAATTTGTGATAGATGTGATAGCAACAATATTTTAACAAGCTCATGATGCAAAAGACTCGACAGAGAGTTCATGCTCTATCGCTTATATCATTTTGACATATTATAAGGGCTCATTAACAAGTAGAACGACATGTTCAAATCAAACCCTATGAATATCATGAGTAGACATATGTGGTATAAAAAGACCAAACTTTAGCGGCCTTCACATGTGATAAACTGTTTCAAAATTAAAACAAGGTTGTGCCATCTAGGTTTTAGAAAAGAAATGCGAATACCTTTAGGGAAGCAGGTGGATTTGCCAGATACCATGAACAAGATCCATGTAGCATCCTCCATTTCGGCATCCTTAAACCACTTTTCTCCTTCCAGCAGGAGTCCTGTCACCCAGGATATGAAATATTTTGTTACTTCCAATTGCACATCCCCGACCTTGGCCCTAAAACCATCAAATGTCTGTGCAAAGGCCTACGTGACCACAAGGTTGTAGCATTCAAATTTTCTGAAGAAGATATCCCAACCGCGAGCCTTCAGGTCATCTATGGCGTCATTGTGGGAAAGAAGGGTTTGGCAACCATTTGGCTCGATTTGAACCAAAGGGGCCATGGCCACTGTGCAATACACACAAAATATATCACAGGTGGTAGGTTTTGGCTTCCAACAAACGAGTAGCAAAGAGAGATCTGTGCAAACTAAAATGGCCCGAAAAATAGTAAGTTTGGAGACTGCCATGTTGCGATTAATTAAGTTTAGAGATACAAGGAACCGAAGGGAGTGCAGATCTAAGATCCATTTCCCATAATGAGTATCAAACCCTTGATTACCATCGAATTCCAATTTGAACAATGAATGGTTTCATTAACGCGCATGACAATAGGGTGAGGTGTAGTCGTGGGTACATCGGACCAGTACTAAGCGACATGAAGGTTGATATGATTTTTGAGAGCATGAGACCCATATTGAATGTTAACCCAATGTTTTGTGTATTCATAAACTTAAAAAATTACAACCAAATGATCAACCAAGGAACCAATTAAGTCATGATATCCATAAAACATAAAGATTGTGGTGGTAATTTAATCAATGAATTCATAAAACTTAAAGCTTAGCGATATATGAGTGTCTTCAAAGTGAATTTTTCTTATGTAGAAGATATAACGACAAAACCCGAACCAATTTTTTATTTAAATTCATGCTTACAATCATGAATTTAAAAAAAAAACAAGCGAAAATTCAAACGAAAAACTCAATAAGACAAGTTTAACCCAATCATCTCCTTGAAGTCCAATAACATGAATGTTCATAAATTTAAGGTGGAAGCTACAGAAAGGTGTAATCCCTTTGTGGTGATTTTAATTATGATAAAAATCAACAAAATTGATGGCTATCAACAAAATCCCATTTATGTTGGTGCTCAAATATTTGTTCAATTTTGATAGCATATCGATAGGAAACTCCCAATGATGAGATGTTTAGAAAGTCCATTTCATTTTCGATGTACCTATGCAGAGTCCCTTGGTATTTAATAACCAAATGTCGCTCAGAGTCTTTGATACCCAACTTGGTGTGCAAGGTATGGAAAGTATTTTTGAACCTTGGAGTTGTTTTTCTCTTCTCTTGTTTTAGTGTGGTCCATCGCATGTAGTGGTATTCTTAGTTATCAATAGGGTAGTATTGTTCCTTGAACGCATCCACAAAAAATCCCAAGTGGGCTCGACCCCATATATTGCATATTCCTTTGTGGAAATTTTCTCCCAGTAAGTTCCCCACCAATGTTTGACATGGGCGAGAGCCTTGAGGAGCGTGAAAGTGATATTTTCCCCGTCGAAAAAATTATTAACAACAAAATAGCCTTCTATAGGATTTGTGTTTGGATCTGTAGGATTCACAGTGAGGTTAATATCACCTAACTGTTCTTTGATATCAGAGAAGTCTAAAGGTTGACCCCACGGACGGTTTGGTTTCCTTTGTGTGCTCACCCTTTCCTTCGTGTGGTTTGTCCCACTTCAAAACGAGATCGCCTACTTCAAAATTCCTATCAGAAGTAGAATTAGAATCGAACCAGCTTTTAATCAGTTGTTGATGTTGATCTAACTTACGCTTAGCTTGAGTTCTTTCTTCTTCTAACTTCATCAAAGCATTAATACGACTTTCTAAAGGAGGACAATCTTCTTCTTGGACTTTTTGTGACAATTGAAGCGAAGGAAGAAGAATGTGAGGTGACAGAATGGCTTCTCTGCCATAAACGAGGAAAAAAGGGGAGTTACCTATAGCGGCTTTGGGTGTTACCCTATCAGCCCACAGTGCATTCAACAGTGCGTTGTGCCAGTTCTTGTGATTTTCAGCCACGGTTCTCTTGATAATTTTGATCAAGTTCTTGTTTGTTGATTCTGCTAAGCCATTACCCTGGGGGTAATAACTAGCAGAATACTTCATATTTATTCCTTTCTCCAAAGAAAACTCACTCATCTCTAGAGAAGAAAAGTATGAAGCGTTATCAAAAACTAGACAATCAGGGATACCGAAACGAGTGATGATATTCGAGTTCAGAAAAGAAATCACCTGACTTGTGTTAACAGTTCTTAGCACGGCGGCTTCGGACCATCAAGTAAAGTAATCAGTGGTTGTCACAATATACTTGTGATGTTGTGAGGATGGAGGGTTAATAGGACCTATGATATCAAGGCCCCATTGCTGGAAAGGAGAATCGACTGAAATGGGTTGCAAGGGGAAGGCTGGTTTTTACAACCGCCCTGATGCTTTCTGACAGATAATACATTTGCGACACAAAGCATGAGCGTCCCTAAAAAGCGTGGGCTAGTAGTAACCGGCTCTTAAAACCTTATGATCAGTGGTATCGCCACCGAAGTGACCACCAGCTTCTCCTACATGCAACTCAAGAAAGACTCTTTCTGCTTCGTCTTTTTCGAGACAGCGCATCAGCACGCCGTCAAAATTTTGACGAAACAGTATATCGTTAACTAAATGAAAGGAGGCGGAATTTAGTCTCAACGCTCTTCTCTTGGTGGGGTCAAGGTGACGGGGTGCTGATCCATGTTCAAGACAAAATCTAATGTCGTCGTACCAAGGACTTACGAGGTTTTGTGTGCAACAACTCAAACTTTGATCGCGTTGTTCTAGGTCTGACGTATCACTATCTTCATGTTGTCCTAATTCTGAATCAACAACCAACTTACACAATCCTTGGCCTCTCACAATCCATGTTGGGGTGATCTCTAAGTCATATTCCTGCAAGGAGGTGACCCAGTTGGCTCTCTTCTCTCCTAACTCCTTTTGCACTAACAAGTTCCTTACGGCAGGGTAGGGGACAATGACCTTCGTCCTTGACTTCAAAAGATAAGACCAGAAATGTTGAACTGCTTTGAAAATAGCGTAGGCTTGCCGATCAACCACTGGATAGTTAAGTTTAGCAACTTTGAAAGCAGATCTCATAAAGGCGATGGGTACTTCGTTGTTCTCGGAATTCTTCTGAGTTAGGACTGCGACATAGGAACAATCAGAGGCAAAAGTATAGAGTGTCAAATCTTGAGAGAAATCAGGGCTCATGAGCGATGGAGCATCTATTATGGCCTTCTTTATGTGATGCAGGAGCATCTACGACGTCATTTTCCGAGACAGCGCGTGGAGGGAAAAGAGCTAACAGCTGGATAGGGCCAACACCTATATATTTTTGAAACGCTCGGGAAAGATTGTTGCGCCGCCATTTAGATGGAGGCATTCAAAGCCAAGCACAGTTGTAACCTAATGTAGATAAGGAGGCATTTAACAGTTTTAAATGCTGGTAGATAGGGTTAGCTATAGATTAGACAGTTTCATCTTCCAGGAGGGAAAACGAATATAGACACCCTCCTTGTGTAAATTGATTCATTTTTATTCAGCATTAGCATAGAGAGAGGAAGAGCAGAGCAGAGAGCTTGTGAAGAAACTCCATGTACAGACATTGAATCAATAGAAAAGCTTTTATTCAATTCCATGGATGTGTTTAGTCTCTTTGTGTTGCTGATCTTATGTTTTTGCATACTTGCTTCCTTTTATGCTTATCTCCTATATGATGCTTATGTGATTGCATATCAGGTTAGAAACCTGAGAGAATGAGTTCAAATTGTTTCTCTGCTTGAGCCAAGAGATTCTTGCATAGAGTGCAGTTGAATTCCTCCGCATAGAGTGCGTCGAGGAGGCCAAGTAGCTGAACCTTTGTTCCCGTTTGCCCAGGGTGAATTGGGATTGTTCAAGTCGTGCAGGTGAGTGCAGGTTGGACGCGAGGCTTAGTAGCAAGCCTGGGTAAAGAAAACCCGGAAAGACTTCAACACTTTGAAGGTCCTTGAAGTCGGGCACCGGAAGTGCATGAAAGTTCTCTGAAGGAGTCAGAAGGACAAAGCTCAGGAGAGATAGCTCTTTGTTTCGCTGTGGGAGCCGACCCCAGTGAAGTT
>ML781734.1:645293-678802 GCA_009831015.1 Picea engelmannii
GAAGAAGATAAACCTGTCATTCACAAACTGAATTAAACAATTGTTATGTCTTTTATACACTTGGAAGAAATCAGATATGGATTACAGTGATTAAAATTATATCATTTGCACATGATTAAGATAGCTAAAGTAGTCGTTAACCATATACAAATTGATATACACAACATGAAACAAAATATTGATATGATGAGAAGCTAAAGCTGTGACAAAACACCAAATTTTGCTTCAGTCTGTATTAAAACTCCATATCCTTGTTCTCCCATGAATGAGGATGAACATTATTACAAAAATCATAAGTATATATAAGTTTCTCCACAGGGTAAAACCTCCCTATGGATAATATCAAACAGTTTTACATAATCTGGGAGATATCCCAAAATCAACTAAACTAGGAAACTAAATGCAAGTGTAATCTTTGAAATATCTCCTAATTGCTCGTCATATCCACTGTAATTTCGAATTGATCTGCAATAGACCAAACATATCAAGTTAGAAAGATATTTCAATAACAAAACAATAAAAATCTAATCTTACAGACTTAGCTACAGAATCATCTGATTTTGTAGCTAGTCTAAAATAGCATACAGGACCAAATGAATATCAAATGAAATCTTTTTTAAAATAATCCAATTCAATTTTCATTTAATAAACATTCAAAATGAATCACTAATGTTTTAGGTGAGTTTATCATTTAAATTAAACAAAATCAACAGTGATTCAATCGATAACAGAGGTAAGGATACTCTGTTTTTCTTTGACCATAAAATCGGGTCAAACAGTAACATAATTGTTTCAATTTAAATGGAAACAATCAATGAGTGATATCGTATGTGATACAATGTAATCCAACACCATCATAATCCATTCGTTATGGCTATAATAACGCAACATAAGATTCATGTTGTTTTAATTGAATACAAAGATGGCAAGGCTGTTACAATCATGGGTAAATATAACAGCATAATATCAAACAACATTCGCCGTAGATTTCAATCACTGGGCGTTATACAGTCAACAGACAGGGTCAAATGATGATCACAACCATCACCAGATCGACAGAAATAATAATCGTAAACTGGGTAATAATAGAAACAAATCGTAACTAAGTTGAATATAGCATAACAGTGAATCCAATTTCGTTCAATAAATCACTTTGTAACTGAGTATTCATTGCTATTACAAATCCAACCAATAACAGGGTCGATCTACAGAAATCCACAACGAATTAATTGGTTGGGTTTCACATAACTGTTATGAATTGAATCCATTCACGATTTGGGCGAAATCATATTAACAACAATCCAAACTGTATTCGAGTTGGTCGGAAGTCATATGGAAATAAAAACGTGACAATTGACCATATTACAATCGTTACCAATCAAAGCATATATATTATAACGAAATCAAAAATGACATGAGATCGTATTCAGAGTCAAAATAGGGGAACAACTAGCATCTCTAATAGATACAAACGACTCCAATTGACAGAGCATTCATTTTAATCAAACAACTCAAATCCAAATCAAATCAAATCAGATCGATTAAAATCTTATCGAAACTAAAAAAATTCCATTTAGTCAAAGAAAGGCTGAGTATACAATGCAACGAAACCAATCAATGCTGAACAGAGCTATTCAAACCAAACTTGAATTGTTATATAAACTTATACTATTTACAAAAATGATTGATATTACACATACCTGTGTGACAAGGCTATCCAATTATGCCAGCTTAGAATTCACCACAGCTATGGCTGATTCCACATTTTTGAATAAAATGGAGCCTGTCGTTCTTTGTCTTTTATCAGCGGTCTGTAACTCAGCCTTTTGACAGGTGAGCAGTGTAACTTGGTCTTCCAAAGATTTAATCTTTGACTGTAGCATAGGCACATCGAGATAGTACCTTTCCAACCATGAGCCGCACTGATCACAGGGTGGCACAGTAGACTTCGACATAGCAGAAGAGGGTTTAGATATATGACCAGGGGTTTCACATGGCAGCTTTATGCCAGGGTAATCAGGGTCATTTTGCAAGCAAGGTGGTAAGTCCGACACGAAGTCGTAAGAGGGTTTGGCACACAAGCCGTCCGAATAGGGATACTCACTTGCCAAAAAAACGTTCGACCTCTGAATCAGAGTCCTCGCTCAATACAATCGGGTCAGGATTGACAGGGGGTTTGGGTTTATTCCTCACCATTCGAGAGATTATCCGCGCATTCTTTTTTCCTTTGGTGTATGCAGTAGGTTTGGCTTTAGGCTTCCTCTCCACAGGCTTAACAGATTTGACATCCTTTGTGACAGAGTGGGGTAGGTCGGTAGGTGAGTCGGGTAAGGGTTTAGGTAACAAAATACTGTAGGGTACCGGGGGTACTGCTTTGTCCTCGGACACCACAGGTTTATCAACCTGTGGTGGATTTGAATCCACAAAATTATTGCACGCAAGAAAATCATCCCAACAGTCTCGGTGTAACCCCAGATGACAAACAACAATAATTTTAACCAACCCGTAGTGAAAAAGGCTGCTATCATCCTGGTTCCTTTTATACTTCTTAGACATTTTGAACAAGCTTCTATGCAGATAGTATGGCATATTAATCTCGAAACCCATAAAAGTCATAATTAGACGAAGGTGGTGTAAGAAAACAAACCCATACCGAACCTCGCAGGTGATGAACTTCTTAATAATCATCAACAAGTCATGCCATCACTTCTTCAGCATGGTCACGGGCAAACCCTTGTCACAGGAGCTAACCTTACACGACTGAAAAAGCAAAGTCCAAGGGACTTCTTCTACCTTACAGTTTTTGGACCATTTCTGCCCAATGATAGGCAAACCTGTAACTAAACAGAGAAATTGCTCGTCAATTTGCAATTGAACATCCCTGACCTTGGCTCGATAGCCATCAAAGGTCAATGCAAATTGCCTAGCAAGAGAGCCACCCAAAGAGAACATCCCTGACCTTGGCTCGATAACCATCAAATTTCTGTATGAAAGAGAGCCACCCAAATTCCTCAAGGTCACCATGGGCACTGTCGAACATCAACAGAGCCTGGGTACCATTCGGTTCAGCCCTCACAACTGGAGACATGGTGCGGGTGCATGGTAAGGGTTTGGGTCGAAAACAACAACACACAGGAGCAAAGTCGCTTGGGTTAACAACTATGAATGATCAAAGGGGAGGCATTAATGTGCGCATGTGAGGGTGGTGGAATCACTTACCGCCATGCAAAATAGTAATTGCAAAGTACAACCGGCGTATTAACCCTCTGTTGAAACAATCATAACATATTTCACATCATATTATTCAGCCGACCCAAAAAATCAAACGTTAAATGATATACCAATGCGCCATTCAAACCATGAATATTAAATGTGAAATCAAACCTATATGTTTAGCCTATGTGCCATTGCATACATGTTTATTCAAAAGTTTTAAATCATAGTGACAAATGATTTCATAAAGTCGACAAGCCAAGAGCCATATAAATTTTAACATAAGGATCTCATTATGTATAGAACAAAAATAAACCATGACCCCTATGTGATTCAATGACTAGGCCAGTCTCAAAAGTATACATCCATATGCTTAATGCCTTATCAGTTTAATAAAAATTAAATTGCGCAATCGAAATGAGAATAGGCAAATAAGCACAGTTCGAAAATCTCTTAGCCACTTAATGATAATCCAAAGGTAAGTGCCATTCAAAATATCAATAAAAGATCATGACAGTTCGAGTAACGATAGAGGAGTTTTCACGCTTACAGTCGTGAAAACTTTTCACGCTTACAGTCGTGAAAACTAAATAGAGACCAAGTTGCAAATGTCACAAAGAATGAAAATATCGCTTATTTGCAAAATGTGACGATAATTTGAAGTTCAAACGACATAGGTGTAGGCAGCTTATAGGGCAATTAAAAAAATTGAATTGGCTGCCAACAGGTTCTCGCATAGATGTCTCAACTCAATCTAGAGGAGAACCATCTAGAGAATTTCACATGAAGCTGCAATCATGATCAGAATCTGGACCAGAGGTAAAAATTTATCCCAAAAATAAAAGTGATTAGAATCGCTTCAAAATAGACAGGTACATAGGCCTCATCCTCATGAACCTAACGCAACTCAAATGAGTTCAAACAAACATCATATGAGTGATATATCACGTTCTGTTCATTTTTCCAAACAGGCAAAATTTTGTTGACTGTACAGTCCGTACAATCTGACGTGGCAGGGTAGGGATTGATGACTCTATAGTCTGTACAGGCTGAAATGGCAGATAACACCTTTGTATGGATCATATAGCACCTGTGTACGGATCCACCTAGATTACCCGAAGCCCTCTTTAGATAAACCGATCAGTCGCCTAACTGCTATAGCGCCACCGATAACAACACTCGGGAAGATACTCTCTAGTACTTGGGTAGTCGGGTAGTACAACTAAGGGTATGATCTAGCCTCCTTAGTTAGTGCCCTGAGATATTGGGCCGAGTACTAGTGTTGGACCCCGCATGTATATCAGAGAGCTATAGCACATGGCACACCCTTATCTATAGAACCCTTGAATACCTAACCCTTGGGGACATAAACATAAACAAATTAAAACAGACAAGATCTATTGATGTGCAACTGTGTTCAGGTTGCCAAATCACTACACAATTCTTCATGTTTAAGCATTTGGGCATTTCATCACTACAGTAATTTTTAGACCGGAATATAACTGCTCAAGTGAAAAAAAAAAGTCTAGAAATGTTTTCACCATTATTTGAGACCTATTCCATTGGATTCATCTCTTCGCCCTTATCACATTCATACATATCATTTTTTGGCAAAATTTTTTACCCCACTCGCCCCTTTTCGGTTCCCTCATCCTCATGGCCCATAACCTTAGCCAAGACTTGGAAGCTCACTTCAATACCTTGCAATCTAATCTCACCGAGACCCAACAAGAAGTGAAACAACTCAGTGCTAATGTTGACGCCATCAATACAACCATGCAGTCCTCAATGGAGGAAATCAAACAAGACCTGACCACCCATCTTGAATCTATCTTTTCGATGCTCTGCACCAAGCTGCATATCCCTACAAATAACCCTTCCTCTAACTTACCTCCACATACTGAAGCTAAAAATTCCTCTCATTCCCATAAATTTCATCACCATCACTTTCAATGTGACCTACGCCTTCTGCAGGTGGATGTGACCAAATTTGATGGCTCGGACCCCACTGGTTGGGTAACCCAAATGGAACATTATTTCTCTTTATACAAAATTATATATGACTTGGCCAAACTCCGGTATGGTGTTCTCCATATAGATCAAGAACGTTGGCAATGGTGGCAATGGAGAAAAACTTCTCGTCAAGGGTATATTTCTTGGACACACTTTGTAGCAGATATTTATGAACTCTTTGACACTGACACCAACCATTTGGGTTGTTCGAAAAAGTTGAAACAATTAGGAACAGTGGAAGACTTTATAGCTGCTTCTAAGCACCTAGATTTTTGGACAGAGGGCATGTTTGATGCCTTTTTCCGAGAGTGTTTTATCAGTGGCCTCAAGGATAAGATTTGGGCCCATGTCCTCATGGCTTGGCCTCAGAGTTGGGTGGAGGCTACTAAAAGAGATAAATAAGCACAACAGGTTGTATGTTCTCAAAACTGGAAATCTTCCTTTATCCCTCGCACTAAACCAGTAAATCCCATTACTACCTCCACTCCACTAAAGATCCAAAAATTGACCAAGGCTGAAATGGTTGAATGCCAACTCAAAGGCATTTGTTATAATTGTGATGAAAAATATTTCCCAGGCCATAAGTGTAAGGAACAAAATCTTTTTATGGCCATCTCGAAGGATATTTCGGAAGAGGATGTTGAAACTCCCTTTGTGTCTGAGTCACTTGAAACCATTGACATAACCCCTCCCAAAGTAGAACCATTCATTTCCATCAATTCTCTCACTGTATTTTCCGCTCCCCAAACCCTCAAGCTAATCGGTTACATCAAGCATAGGAAGGTCATCATTCTGGTTGATAGTGGAAGCACCCATAATTTTATTCATCGCTGCATTGCCTAAGAAACTCATTGCTACATCCATGCCGTCAATAATTTCCAAATCATGATTGCCAATGGTGGCTCCATGAAATGTGGAGGGATTTTTGGAAATGCATGTCTCCAAATTGGTGACTACCACATGAAATCTCATATGTTTTCTATCGACATGGGCGGTTGTGACATTGTGTTGGGTGTAGACTGGATAAGGACTTTGGGTTCCATTCTCATGGATTTTAAGGAATTAACCATTTAATTTGACCAGGAGGGCCACCAATATAAGTTCCAAGGCATCATCGTTGGTTCACCTAAGATCATTAGTTCCCATCGCATGGAAAAGTTTCTCAAAAAACGTCACTCTAGTGTTATTTCTCAATTCCATGCCATACAAGAAAGAGAGACACCCTCGGTCCCGCAAGACCCCCAAGCCATCCTTTCTAAAAATCAAGTGGTATTTTCCACTCCCCAAGGAATCCATCCTTCCCTTGGTGTTCATGATCATTCCATTCCCCTTGTACCTGGAAGCCTTCCTCCCAATATCTGTTCGTATCATCACCCTTTTATCCAAAAAAATGAAATTGAGAAAATGGTCCAGGAACTCCTTAATGCAAGTGTTATCTGCCCTAGTACAAGCCCCTACTCTTATCCTGTGGTCATGGTCCTGAAGAAAGAAGGTTCTTGGTGAATGTGTCCCGACTTTCATGCCCTCAACAAACTTACCATTAAAGACAAATTTCCTATTTGTTTCATTGATGACCTCTTAGATGAATCGAGTGGTGCCCAATTCTTTACTAAACTTGATCTTCGTTTGGGCTACCACCAGATACGTATGAAAGCGACAGACATTCCCAAGGCTGCCTTTAGAACTCATGAGGGACACTATGATTTTTTGGTCATGCCATTTGTCTTGTGTAATGCCCCCTCAACCTTCCAAAGCCTCATGAATCATGTCTTCCATCCTTTTCTCCGTCATTTTGTCTTAGTTTTTTTTTATGACATCCTCATCTATAGGAAAACCTGGACAAACCATCTTGCTCATGTGGATCGAGTTCTCCATATACTCTCTCAGCATCGAATTTTCCTGAAATAGTCTAAATGTGCTTTGGGAACCTCAGAAGTCAAGTACTTGGGTCATCTGGTTGGCAAGGACAACGTCAGGGTGGATCCTAAAAATATTGAAGCTATGCAAGACTGGCCTCACCCAAAGACTCTTAAAATATTGCGTGGATTTATGGTCTTAACAAGTTATTATCGCAAGTTTGTTAAGAATTATGGAAATATTTCAGTACCTCTCACTGCACTCCTAAAAAAGAACTCTTTCACTTGCACCCCAGTTGTTGCTCAAGCTTTTCAAACCTTGAAGATGGCCATGTGCACCACTCCAGTCTTGGGCCTTCCTGATTTCACAAATACCTTTGTCTTGGAATGTGATACTTACAAGAAAGTAATTGTTGTTGTCCGTATGCAAGCAATTGTCTGAAATAAATATGGGCAAATCAATCTATGAAAAGGAAATGTTGGATATTATGCATGTCGTTGATCTGTGGTGCCATTATCTATTGGGGCAACGCTTCCAAATTAAGACTGACGATCAAAGCCTCAAGTATTTTATGGAACAACACATTTCCTCCACGGATCAACAAAAATGGGTGACTAAGCTCTTTGGATATTATTTTGAGATCATTTAAAAGAAAGGAAAAGACAATGTGGTTGCAGATGCACTTTCCCAAAAATATGAAGATGAAGGATCCATTTTTTCTCTTTCCTTCATTATACTAGATTGGGTCCAAGTCGTTCGCCAGGAATGGATACAAGATCCTAAAAGTTCTCATCTGATCCAACAATTGCAGTCCAATGCTCCAACTTCCCCAGGGTACTCTTGGCTACATGATGAGCTTCGATACAACATTCATTTGTATTTAAGTAAACAATCAAAACTTAAATCCACGGTACTTTCTGAGCTTAATGCTACACCTACAACGGGGTACTCCGAGTTCACCAAAACCTATCATAGGGTCAAACGTTCATTTTTATGGGATGGTATGAAACAAGACATTCATAATTTTTTCATTGAATGTGATGTCTGTCAATACAACAAGGGAGAAACAGTCAAATATCCGGGCACACTACAACCGCTTCCAATTCGACTTGCTATTTTAAGGGATATCTCTATGGATTTTATTATAGGCTTACCCAAATCGGGAAATAAATCAGTCATCATGGTGGTTGTTGATCGCCTTTCCAAGTATGCTCATTTTTGCACTCTTCAACACCCATTTACAACATCCACGGTGGCTCAACTTTTCATGGATCAAGTCTTCAAGATCCATGGCATACCACACTCTATTGTTTCTGATCATGACCCAACTTTCACCAACAATCTTTGGCAAGAACTGTTCAAGCTACAAGGCACTCAATTGCATCTCAACACAACTTATCATCCCCAGACTGATGGTCAAACGAAAGTTTTCAACAAGGGTTTGGAAACATATTTCAGGTGTTTTTCCTCAGAAAAGAAAAATTAGTGGGCTCAATGGTTACCCCTAGCTGAATGGTGGTACAACACTTCATACCATACAACCACATGCATGAATCCTTTTGAAACAATATATGGACAGAATCCACCTTTAGTTCTCTCATACTTACCTGGTGTCTCGAATGTCCAGGCATTTGACCAAACACTTACAGTTCAAGAGGCTATTCTTTGTACTCTGAAAGAGAATTTGGTCATGGCATAGAATTGCATGAAGAAAAAAGCATATCAAGGTCGCTCTGAACATCAATTTGCAGAAGGGGATTAGGTGTTTTTCCAACTGCAACCTTACAAGAAAAATTCCCTCAAGGTCGCGCAATGTTAGAAGCTAGTGCCCAAATTATATGGTCCTTATACCATCTCAAGTGTGTGGGACAAGTGGCCTATCAGTTAGCTTTTCCCAGTCATTTGAAGCTACATCCTGTTTTTCATGTTTCATGCTTAAAGAAGGTGATTGGAACTAAGTGCCAAATTCAAACCAACCTTCCTGAGTTAGTTGAAGAAGGATCCATCTGGCTACATCCACAAGCATTTTTGGACCAGCATGAGTGTTGTCTACATCAGAGAACCATCAAAGAAGTGTTAGTCCAGTGGAAAGATACAACTTCAACAGATGCCACTTGGGAATCAACTACCATTCTGCAACAATTTCCACATCTCAATCCTTGAGGACAAGGTTGTTTTTAAGGGGAAGGACATGTTAGGGTCCTAACTCATACATAGGTAGAACAATATATTCAGATGTAATAAATGTCAATATTAATAAGGCCTTACAATAAAATAGAATAAATCGAATATAAGAAGACCTAATCGAAGCTTCCTCTTCTAGAAGGATATTCCTCTAGATTCTTCTTTTGATAGACATATTTAGTATAAATATGAATCAAGGGTATGAGAACCCTAGCTTGGATATTATTGTTATAGAGCTCTGCTCGACTAGAGGTTGCCCCCTCAAAGAGGCTCTTGAACATTGCTCTCTGAATCAAAGTGTTATTTTTGTTGTTATTATTATATCATTTTAGTGTTATTGTGGTGATTGTTCTAGTTATATTGTTGTTATTCTGCCATTTCTATCATTTTATTTATGTTCTGCATACTTTTTATATTTGGTATATTACACATATGATGACGTGGAAAAATGTTGAGTTGGAAGGACACGTGGGCGAATGAATTTATGACACGTGGAATTTATTGATCAAGTTGTATGGTGCCACATGTCCCAAGCATGAGCTACCATCTGGCACCCTATTATGGTGTAAAAGTTAATGTCGAGTCTGAGGGGGTCGAACCCCGGACCTCCCACACGGTAGCTAGGGGTTTAGAAAGGAATGGACTGCCAATGCACCAACGCTTTGGATCTTATCACATAACATTTTCACTTATATTTAAATGTGATTATATGTTATACTTGGCATGGGTTTCGGGTTGGGGATTAGCCCCAACCCCCAATTATATGTGTTTTCACATGAACACACCACACGGTTTGCGCAGGAATCAAACTCCAAATGGTGCTTCCCCTCATGTCACACTTGTCACAACCACGAAGGTTTACTTTCCCACACGTGCTTGACACTTGTTGGGTTTAGGCACTAGAAATGCCCAGAAGCTGGGTTACTCACACAGGAGGTACGAATTAGCGAACCAGAGACAACAAGCTTGAAGGAGAAAACTTACAGGAGGTCTATCTTCTTCATTTTTAGGCCAAACAAGGTGACGAAAAAGCCCAACTAGGGTTTTTTGGATGTTCTGAATACATTGGTACATGTTTCAAAGGCATTTGGAGACTTCTATTACAAGTTTTTCTACAGGGAATTTTCAGAGAACTCCAAGGAGCCCAGGGCCACCGATGAAGGAGGCCATGCCCAGGTGAGCCAAGTCCATTTTCAATGACTCAATAGTCATTCTTGGATAATGGATATGCTCTGAACTCATTGGAATAGTTTACAAAGGAATTTGAGGACATTTACATGTGTTTTGGCCATAGGTAAGCTCAGGGAATCTCAAGGCCACCAGTAGAAGAGGTCATGCCAGATGAGTCATGGTTTGTTTTCAGAGATCTAATAGTCATTTTTTGGGTTTTTATGTATTGTTAACCCAATGGTACAACCAATAAATCCATTGGATTTGAGCAGCAGCTTGTAAAAGAAATTAGACGAACTAATCCCAGAGAGACTAGTCCATTGATGGAGACTCAAGGAGATGTAGCCCAGTTGGGGGTGAACTCCTTTATCATGTTGTTATTGTTGTGATTTTGTTGGTTATTATTTGCTGCAATTTATGTTTGTTATTGTATTCTTTAAACAACATTTTTAACCTTTAAAAAAACCTGACACATAAACACTTAAAAGGAGACTAAACTTGACACATAAATCCTCTTGCACAACTAAGACATTGAGCAAGGTCCTAAAGTTTATTTTTAATGGAGTAGAGGGTGCATTCATAGAAAAACAAGTCAGCCCCCTATTTTCAGATCAGGTGGTATCAGAGCACAGATTTTCTCATGTGATTGCCATTGATAGCTAGAGATTTAGCTGTTGGTATTATTGTGCAAGTTTTTTGTTGAAGTTTGATACCTCACAAGGATGGAGGAAGCTTAAAATAGTGAGAGTTCTCATACATATTCATTAGCCAAGTTATTTGACAAAGATATGTTGAAGGAGTTTGTAACCATGAGAAATATGGTGCAAGAGATGTGGGAAGATAGGAAAGAGAGCATTGTCCTTCAAGGGAAGTTGATGGCCTTGAAGGAGGAGAAGCACCAAATTCTTGAAAAGTTGCATGAGATGGAGACTCAACTCCATGAGGCAAAGGAAACCCTTACCAAGTACATGCACGAACTTGAGGTATCTAATGCTGGTTTTTCTTCAAATTCCTCTCAAGATGAATGCTTTCATGTTTTTGAAAATCATACTAGAGGAATAGGGTCCAAGTTATTGTTAAAAATGGCCTATGAAGGTAGAGGGTTAGGCAAACATGCAAAAGGCATTGTTGAGCCTATTGTTGTTGAGGAGAGGCCCAAGTATTGGGGTCTTGGATATGAACAAAAAGATGGATCATATTCCAAAGTTGAGGAGACAAGGGAAACGGTTCCAAGAACAACTTTTGTTGCAATTTCAATCCCTCAAGCATGCAAAGTGTGTGTTAAAGATGAATGCAAATGCGTGAAACAAGGGAGTTGTGAAATCCATGAGAACAAGAACATTGTTGTTGGTCTTCAAAAGAGAGCTAGGAACTCTTCAAATTCACCTCCTCAAGAAGGCGATAAAGGTGAATGTTCAAGGTATACTTCTGCATATTCCAAAGTTGAGGAGACAAGGGAAATAGTTCCAATAACAACTTTTGTTGCAATTTCAATCCCTCAAGAATGCAAAGTGTGCGTTCAAGATGAATGCAAATGTGTGAAACAAGAGAGTTGTGACAGCCATGAGGACAAGAACATTGTTGTTGTTCTTCAAAATATAGCTAGGAACTCTTCAAATTCACCTCCTCAAGAAGGTGATAAAGGTGAATGTTTAAGGTATATTTCTTCCTATAATTCAGTTGCTTTTGATTAAGTTGAGCATGGTAAATTTTCATGTAAAAATGGGAGGAAAATTCCATGTATATATTGTGGTTTAGATAACCATCATGTTTCAAGATGTTGGAAAAGATTAGCCACATTCATAGATGATTTTAGGGGCTAAATTTCGCAAATGGGCTAATTTTCGATGGTTTTTCCCAAAAAAAGATTCACGAATTTCCATTTTTTCAAAAAATGATTCGCCCAAATTCCATAGAATAAAATTATTTCACCTTAAAAATTGCCAAGATTTTATAGAAACTATATAAAATCCTTAGAAATTTGAATATTTAAAAAAAAACTATTGCCAAACATTTTACATTTTGCATATTAAGGACTAGTAATATTAGCCCATCTTTCTACATTTTAATATAAATTTCCATCCTTAAAATCATCCTTGGCCACATTCAGAAAACTTTCCAAGCAAAGGCAACTTGAAAAGAAGATTCAAAAGATTTTCACTCACTGCCAGAAGAGGGGTCATCTCATTGACCAATGTTGGACATTACATCCAACCATCCATTCACAACACAATAAGAAAATGGATAAAGAGACTGAAAAGAATGGAAGAGGAGATTCCATCATCGATGTGAGTCAAGATGATTCACAAGAAGAAGATTTTCAGCAGAAAAAGTCACCATTGAATTGGCTTGGTAAGAAATGGTTAGATTTTTTAAACAAGTAAGGCTTGCATTTCTCTTCTAGATGAATATTTTAGCCTTATGTATGCATTTATGTTGAATGTATGACAAGTTGCAACAATTTATCATAACTTGTATGATGCAAGATTGCATGTGAATGCATTCTATTAAAGGCATTCTTGTTGTTGCACAACTTCGCCAGGAGGGAGTAAAATATGGGTATGATACTCACTTATTGCAGCCATATATCTTTTTCATTTTCAGCTCTTATGTAACCACATGTTTTTGGGTTTATGTACTTATGTTTGTACCTAAAGGAGAGTTTAAGAGCTATGAACATGCATGTGATTTTGTATGTGTAAACAATGAAATTTGTGATAGTTTCATTATGAGTGACTCATGAATGTAACATGGTTCTGTATCATGAATGTCGACTTTTGGAATGTCGATATGTTTCAAATGAGTCTCAACTTGTGTCGATGTTGTCTTGATGACTATGTTGTGTCGATCGTGTTTATTCGACTTATGTTTAGTCGATGGTGTTTTTCTGCTTGTAAGTCGATATTGAGTACACCAAGATGCAAGAAAACACCATGTAATTTGATGATGTACAAGATGTGACAGTTATGGATTTTGAAGAGAAAAAGAGTTGGTTGGAATTATTTTCATTCTTGTATAAAGTTTGTTTTCAAGATTGATGGTTTTCTTCAATTGTGACAAGATGTCGCAGGAAAACGTTTTGCAACCATTGTAGAGAGGATTGTGTTGACGCCAAGAGTTCATAGGAGGGACTTGATTCTCACTGGGAAGGCTGACATTTTTCCAAGAACAAAGAGAACAGTGGGTCAGCAGCAGCCAGGGAACAGTGGTTGAGGGACATAGCTAGTTGCAGTGCAAGGCATGTCAAGGTAACTAGGTGATTGCCAAAAAGACTTTTCAAGTAGAATTAGTTGATATAACTTGGAATAAGAAGAGTATTTAAGCTCGGGCAGATAATCATCATCTTTTGTGGGACCAAAATCCATTTAGTGGGAATGAGTGATCAAAATATGGACCAGGGGTCAAAATTTAGCCCAAAAATAAAAGTGCTCGGAATTGCTTCAAAATGGACACGTGCATAGAAATCATCCTCATGAACCCAACACAACTTGAACGGGTTCAAATAGACATTGGATGAGTGAGATATCATGTTCTGTTCATTTTACCAAATAGGTAAAATTTTGTTGACTGTACAGTTTGTACAGTTCGTACAAGATGACGTGTCAGGGTATGGATTGTTGACTGTACATTTTGTATAGTCTGTATAGGATGATGTGGCAGAGTACAAACCCATATGTGGTAGCTGAGTTATCATATGCTAATGTGGAAAGCATTGAGTTGGAAGGACATGTGGGCGAATGAATTTATGACATGTGGAATTTATTGAGCAAGTTGTATGGTACCACATGACCCAGGCATGGGCTACCACATGGCACCCTGTTATGGTGTAAAAGTTAATGTGGAGTCCGTGGGGGTCGAACCCTGGACCTCCCACACGGTGGCTAGTGGTTTAGCAAGGAATAGACTGCCAACGTTCCAACACTTTGGTTCTTATCACATAACGTTGTCACTTATATTTAAATGTGATTATATGTTATATTTGGCATGAGGTCTGGGATGGGGCTTAGCCCCGACCCCCGATTATATGCATTTTCACATGACCATGTCACACGGTTTTCACGAGAATTAAACTCCAAATGGTGCTTCCCCTCGTGTGACACTTTTCACAACCATGAAGGGTTACCTCCCCACATTCTCTTGAAACTTGTCATGACCACAAACCAACTTGCAACAAAATCCCACATTTAGCGTAGGACGTGGTCACATGGAAACCATGCGTCCAACAACTCCATGTTTTGGGGGTTAGGTTCCCTAACCGTTCAACATTTTTGCACAATTTGTGGAAGATGGAACGTGTGTTGTATTTAGGCATGGGAAACACATAGAAGGTGGGTTACTCACATAAGAGGTGTGAATTGGTGAACCAGACACAACAAGCTTGAAGGAGAAAACTTGCAGGAGGTCTATCTTCTTCTTTTTTTGGCCAAACCAGGTGTCGAAAATGCCCAAATAGGGGTTTTTGGATGTTTTGAATCCATTGGTATAGGTTTCAAAGGAATTTGGAGACTTCTATTGCAGTTTTTTCTACAAGGAAGTTTTAGAGAGCTCCAAGGAGCCCAGGGCCACCAGTGAAGGAGGCCATGCCCAAGGGAGCCAAAGTCCATTTTTAGTGACTAAATAGTCATTCTTGGCTAATTGATATGCTCTGAACTCATTGGAATAGGTTGAATAGGAATTTGAGGAATTTTACAAGTGTTTTGGACACAGGGAAGCTCAAGGAAGGTTAAGGCCACCAATAGAAGAGGTCATGCCTAGATGAGCCATGGTCTTTTTTCAGATATCTAACAGTCATTTTTGGGGTTTTTATGTATTATAAACCCAATGGTATAGACAGTAAATCCATTGGATTTGAGCAACAACTTGTAAAATAAATTAGACAAACTAATCCCAGAGAGCCTAGTCCATTGATGGAGGCTCAAGGAGATGTAGCCCATTTGGGGGTGAAATCCTTTATCATGTTTTTATTTTTGTGAGTTTGTTGGTTATTATTTGCTACAATTTATGTTTTTTGTTGTATTCTTTAAACAACGTTTTTAACCTTAAAAAAAACCTCACACATATACACTTAAAAGGAGCCTAAACTTGACACATAAATCCTCTTGCACAACTAATACATTGAGCAAGGTCCTGAAGTTTATTTTTAAAGGAGTAGAGGGTGCTTGCATAGAAAAAAAAGTCAGCCCCCTATTTTCAGATCAAATCATCAACACTCACTCTCAGCTAGGGAGGTATTCTCCACCAGGCCAAGTCTATCACGAAAGTACTCAAACTTTGTTCGAGCAAGCGGCTTGGTGAAGACATATAAACATTACTCGTGAGTAGAAAGGTACTACACATGTACTTCTTTCCTCAGGAACATATATTTGATATAATGGTATTTGATATCAATGTGTTTCTGGTTATCGTGAAACACATGAATCTTTGAGAGCTTCACACATCTCTTGTTATCGCAATGGATAATGGTGGATTCCATCTCATGACCAAATAAGTATGCAAGGATCTTGCGAAGCCAGACTTCTTCGTGGACTACCGCACATAATGAAATGTACTCTACTTCTGCATTACTCAAAGCCACATAAGTGTGTTTCCTGTTGCACCAGGAAACCATGACAGACGCCAAAGTAAAAAAACAACCCAATGTGCTCTTCCTATCCACTGTGCTCCCTGCCTAATCTGCATTGACATATCCCTGCAATATCATCTCTACACCAGAGGAATATCTCAAGCCATAACCAACTATGCCTCATAGATATCTCAACACATGCTTCGCTGCTATCCTGTTTGTTTGTCTCGGCTGACACATAAGCTAACTGAGTATACTCACTACATAGCATACATCAGGTTTGTTATTAACCAGATACATCAATGATCCAATCAATTGTCTGTAAGATGTGGATCAATAGCGCATAAATCAGAAGAATCCTCATTCATATTCTTCAAATTCATCACCATTGGTGTAGGCATGGATCTGCAGTATGTCATCCATAATTTCTTCAATATATTGATTGTATATTTTCCTTGACTCAGGAAAATCTCATCAATCTTATGCCATACTTCTAGTCCCAATAAGTAGTGCATCATACCAAGGTCCTTCATCTCGAATTCATAAGTCAATGCATGCTTTCATTCAACAATAATACTTTCTGAACCAGTGAGGAATAAGTTATCAACGTACATGACCAAAATAAAGAACTCGTCACCGACAATGTGATAGTATAGGTTGGGATAAAAAGAACTCTTGCAGAAGCCCAAACTCATCAAGTATCCATCAATCTTCTCATACCACACATGAGGTTCCTGCTTTAGTGCATACATGTATTTCTTCAACTTGCACACATGAGAGTTATGCTCATGTATTATGAATCCATTTGTATGCTCATGTTGGTGAGTTATTTATTTGATTTTCTTTTAGTGTTTCCATTGATGTCAACTAATAATGGTGAGAAGGAAAGAAGGAATCGTGAGACAAAGGTTTGAAAGAAACTACATCATGAACCATTGATTATCATGGATCATAGATCTATGGCACACATTCATATCAGTGCATGGAAACAAACAGAAGTTAACAAAAGAGAGCAGGGGCCATATTCAAAGTACCGAAACATGAAGTCCTGATGAGATCTACACCATTGGATCGATAAATGTCGGGGGTCGTCGATCGAACAAGATCCAAAACGCGAAGTCCCAAAGACCTGATTTGCAAAGGAGAGATCTGGACCATTGGATCGAGGAAGGTCATGGACCCTTTATCTGGCACGAAAATTTTTAGAGTTCAGGAGTTCATACATCGAAGAAAGGAGGAGAGATAAGTTGCAAGTTTGCGAAACACGAATTCCCTAAGTGCTTGGTCCCAAGTCACAGCCAAATTCACATCAGTGGAGAATAAGGGAAGGAGCTAGCATTGCTAGGCTCTACTTCGGAGATTGGGAGTTGGGAGAGTCGAGATAACTCATAGCATAATATCTGAAGTGAAAAGTTTCAAAGCGCCTTTTTGATTGGCGAATGGTCATAGCCTGTGGTCATGTGGAGAGGAACGTTGCGTCCAGTGCTTGTTTGTGTGAGTAAAGTTCACGAGGACCTGTGCATCAAAAAGACTTTGTGTGTATAATCCAACGGCATAGATTAAATAAACAATCTGATTAAAGGTTTGTTGTTTCACTTCGTGATTTCTTGACCAATTACGATTCAATTATACTAACTAAAAAATTGTTCTTGGGTGTTTGAGATTCTTAGTGTAACGTATTATGTGTTAAATCATAAAATAAAAATGTTGTGACTGAGTGAGGTGGAGGCATCTTTGCAAAATGAGTTGAACTATATGTAATTAAAATTACAGTTTGAATAGAGTGAGAAGAAATTAAGAGCTGAAGAACAAAAGCGGGATAGAGAAGAAATGGTGAAAGGAGCATAATGTACAAGAACCTAAGAGCATGAGAAGAATAGAGAAAGAGAAAATGGAAAGAGACAACAAGTGGAGCAAAGTATGAGCAGATAGAAGAAGAGAAGTATTGCATAAGAGAAAAGAGACAACAAGTGGAGCCAAGCATGAAAAAACAGAAGCAAAGAAGTATTGCAGAACATAAAAGAG
Source organism: Picea engelmannii (assembly GCA_009831015.1). NCBI lineage: Eukaryota > Viridiplantae > Streptophyta > Pinopsida > Pinales > Pinaceae > Picea > Picea engelmannii. The sequence goes on from ML781734.1 coordinate 663,319, forward strand.
ACAACAAGTGCAACCAAGCATGAACAGACAAAAGCAGAGAAGAATTGTAGAACATAGAAGAAGTGGTAAGTGTTGAAATATACATATTGTTGTAAGGTATTATTCAAGAAAATATTTATAATCGAGGTGGTAGGGGGGTGCTAGGGAGGACTATGGTCCTCTTTTATTCAAGTTGGTGCTTGAATGTTGGTAGTTGTAGCTTCCATCTAGTTGTGGCTAGAAAACAGGGTGGTTGGGTGGTTCTAGGGAAACCAAAGAGTTTTCTGTGTGAAAGTTGGTTCTTGTATAAGTGGAAGTAGGTGCTTCCATCCAGTTGGTGCTGGAGATCGTAAGGAGAAAATATTCTTCTTTCCAGTGGGTGCTAGAGAAACTTGAGGTTGGCGCTCTCTACAAGTTGCAGCTTGTTAAAGAAGAGGTTGTAGCCTCATTTTGAGTTGGTTCTCAAAGATAGATGATGTACAGAACATAAAATACGACCTATCATTATAAGAAGAAGAGGTTTTCTCCCTTTATGGGTTTCCTCATAAATATCTCTTTCTCTGTATATCATATGTGTGATTAATGTTTATTATTTTTGTTGTTCATGTGTTGCATAATATTAATGATCACTTGGAGAAGATTAATAATATTTAATAGGCATAAAAAAATTTAAGCACAGTAACAACCGATTCACCCCCCCCTCTCAGTTGTCTTAGTAATTTCAACAATTGGCATCAGAGTCGATTCCTTTTATTTAAAGGTAGATCTGTAAGCTTAAACATGACAATTCATGAAGGGACTTCAACCAATAAGCCTCCTCTATTTTATGGAACAAATGTTTCTTTCTGGAAAGTTAGAATGAGAAAATACATTATGGCCTTAGGTGTTGATGTTTGGGATGTAGTAGAGACTGGATATACAAAACCTATTATGATAGCTTCCAAAGATGATAAGCTAGAATTTAGCTTCAATGAAAAGGCAATGAATGCTATCTTGAGTGGGCTTGCTAAAGCTGAGTTTGTAAAGGTGATCTATCTTGAATATGCCAAAGAGATGTGGGATAAACTTATTAGCAGTTATGAAGGAAATGAGAAAGTAAAAGGTGCCAAACTTCAGACATATAGATTTAAATTTGAACAACTAAAGATGAATGAGGATGAAACAATTAGTAACTATTTTTTAGGAATTGAGGAGCTTGTGAATTCCATGAAGGGTCTTGGTCAGAATATTGAAGACACACTTTTAGTTCATAAGATTTTAAGATCTTTGCCTGATAGATTTAATCCAAAAGTTTTTGCAATAGAAGAACTGAATGTTCTTAAAATTCTGCCTATTGATCAAATCCTAGGAACTTTGAATGCTTATGAAATGAGGATTAGTAAAGATAAATCCATCACTAGAGAATCATCTTTTAAAGAAGACACGAATAATGATTCAGAATTAGATGATATTGAAACAAAATTTGTGAGAAGGTTAAAGAAAGGATCAGGCAAATACCAAGGCAAGATACCATTTAAATGTTTCAACTATGGTAAGATAGGTCATTTTTCATCTAAGTGTCCTCACAAGAAAAAAGACCAGAACTCTGATGATGAAAGGCAATACAAATTTAAGAGATATAGTAAAAAGAAACGTTTGTGTGCAAATAATGATAACCCCTCGGAAGACATAGATAGCAATTCATCTTGTGAAGATAAAGTGAATGATTTTATACTTATGGCCATAGGATACCTTGATGATGAAAACACGGGAGGTGACATGAATAATGAAGAAGCTATGGTCGATATGGAAGGTGAACTAATCAATTCTTTAGAAGAGATTGATAGACTCAGACTTAAGAAGAGAAACTAAAAATAGTTGTTGATGTAGTTTGAAAAGAATGGTAAAGAACCAAGTGAAGATTTTGTTTTGTTAAAAGTAGAATTATAAGAAGAAAAGAAAATAGAAGATATTCTAAAACAACAATTAGCATAGAAGAAGGTGAGATGTCAATATCTGGAAGAAGAAGTAGTGAAAACTAGAAAAGAGTTGGAGAAGTTTCAAGCCTTGTATCACCAAAATCTGTCAAGTATTAAAGCCTCAGAAGAACTGAATAACATCCTTAGTAAACAAAGATCTCCATTGATAAAAATTGGTCTAGGTTATGAAAGTGGTTCAAGTAGCAGTCAGTCAGAAAAGAAAGAATATACTAAGATGATCAAATTTAAAGTCAACACACAGTCAAATCATGATCATACTCTGCAAACAAAAATTAATAAAGATGAGTTGAATTATGAACAAGAACAAAGCCAACAAAAGATAAAGAAACCAATTTCAAGAGGAAGGTCAATATTCAGGTATCAAAACTTTTTCTATGGTTACTGTTATTATTGTTCTAATTTTGGTCATAAAGCTACAAATTGTGGAATTAAGTTTAGAAGTATGCAACTAAGGAGGTCACATAATGAACAATGGTTGCAGCATAGAACTAAACAGTCAGTGGGTAGAAAACATCGTAAAAATTATTTTGATCCATTATATAATGAGCCCGAATGTCACATTTGTCATATTTTTGGTCACAAATCCTTAGATTGTCATTTGAAGAATTACAAAGTTGATCCAAGAATAAATTCCTCAGCTAAAAATGTCAAAATATGGAAAAAAAAGAAAGTAATAAATGTGGGTTAGTACTTTCTTCTCAAAGACAAAAGGATCCTTGGTATATTGACAGTGGATGTTCCAAACATATGACTGGAGACAAAAGTAAGTTTTTTCTTCTAAGTGAAAGCAAATCAGGGAATGTAACTTTTGAAAATGATGCACTAGGAAAAATCAAAGGTAAAGGAATGGTAAGTCTAAGTAATGGAAAAGGGAAAGCTCAAGATGTGTTGTTTGTAGATGGTCTAAAACATAATTTGCTTAGTGTCAGTCGAGTTTGTGACAGAGGATGTGAAGTTGTTTTCACTTCTAAAGATTGTAGAATACAATCTATGAATTCAAGACAACTGATTCCAAAAAGCATAAGAACAAAACAAAATGTCTATGTTTTGAAAGAAGAAAAAGAAGAATGTCACCTAAGTAAGTATGATGAAAGTTGGATATGGAATAGGATACTTGGACACCTAAATTTTGATAATCTAATCAAAGTTAGAAACAGAGGGGAAGTAAAAGATCTTCCAAAGATATCAAATCCATATGATTTTGTATGTAAACCTTGCCAAATAGGAAAGCTTACTCAGACACAGTTTAAATCTAAGAACTTTGCATCAACAAAGAAACCTCTGTAGTTAGTACATATGGATTTATGTGGATCATCAAGGAAGGAAGGTACAGGAAAAGAAAATTATTTCATGTTGATTATTGATGATTATTCTAGACTCATGTGGGTTTCCCTTCTGAAAGAAAAATATGAATCATTTGAAAAATTCAAAGTGTTTAAGGATCTGAATGAGAATCAAAGAGGAAAAATATTGAAGGCAGTAAGGTTTGATAGAGGAGGAGAGTTTAGTTCAGGGGACTTCAAAGAGTTTTGTGACAAACATGGGATCAAAAGAGAGTATACTATTCCAAGGAAACCACAGCAAAATGGAGTAGTTGAGAGGAAGAATAGATCAATTCAGCAGATGGAAAGATCAATGATGAATGAAAGGAATATTTCTCAGTCATATTGGGTAGAAGAAATTCATACAGTTGTACATATTCTTAACAAATCTCTTCTCAGGACAAAAAGTGACAAGACTCCTTATGAACTATGGTTTGGAAGACCTGCTTCAATCAAAAATTTTAAATTCTTCGGGAGTAAGTGTTATATCAAGAATAATGATGAAAATCCTGGAAAATATGATGACAGGTCTAATGAAGTTATCTTCTTAGGGTATGATACAAACAGTAAAGGATACAAATGTTATAAATAGAGGATTCATAAATTGGTTGATTGTATTGACATTAAAGTTGATGAAGAAATCTCGGTACGAGATGTAAGCAGTGTTGAATCAACAATACAGGATATAGTTGAAGTTGAAGATGAAAAGGTCCAAGAATCAGAAAGAGAATACTCTGAGTCAGATGAAGATACAAATACTTAGGCAGACTCAAATCAGTAGACAAAAACAAAACCACCTCTCATAATTATTAGAAATAATCATCCTGAAAAACAAATAATTGGTGATATGAATAAAGGAGTTCAGACAAGAAGGAAATTGATTAAAGACCCAGAACAATCTCATATTGCTTTCCTATCTATGATTGAACCCAAAAATTTTTATGAAGCCAATAAGCATGACGATTGGATTAGAGCTATGCATGAAGAGCTTGATTAGATTGAGAAGAACAATACTTGGGAGTTTGTTACTAGACTAGCAAATAAGAATGTAATAGTCTCCAAATGGGTGTTCAAGAATAAAATGAATGAAAAAGGACAAATTGTTGGGAATAAAGATAGATTGGTTTGTAAGGGGTATGCACAAGTTGAAGGAAAATATTTTGATGAAGCCATCAAAATGTTTTTTGCCTATGCATTTCATAAGAACTTTAATGTACATCAGATGGATGTTAAGTCAACATTTCTTAATGGATACCTAGAAGAAGAAGTATATATGGAACAACCTGAAGGATTTTCACTGAAATATAATCCTGACTATGTATGCAAGTTGAAAAAGGCATTATATGGACTGAAACAGGCACCATGAGCCTGGTATTATAGACTGGACAATTTTTTATAGGACAAAGGGTTCAAGCAAGGTATTGTTGATAGTAATCTATACATTAAGTCTGAAGGTGATGATTTATTAGTTGTTTTGGTTTATGGAGATGGAATTATTTTTGGATGTACTAATGACCCTTTTGTTTAGTGGTTTGCTAATTCTATGAAAACCAAGTTTGAGAGGTCCATGATAGGAGAACTTTCATATTTTCTTGGTTTTCAAATCAATCGAAGTTTTGCAGGGTTATTTATCTCTCAAGAAAAGTATTTGAAAGAGATGTTGAAGAAGTTTTAGATGGAATATTCCTCTCCTGTTAGTACACCTATGGTGGTTGTTTGCAAGCTCAGTAAAGATGATATTTCACCTGATGTTGATCAAAGAACATATCGATCAACGATAGGCAGTCTTTTGTACATCACATCATCTCATCCTAATATAATGCAAGTTTTTGGAATGGTAGGTCATTATCAGTCTGCTCCTAAACAAATTCATTTAGAGTTGTCAAGAGAATATTAAAATATTTGAAGGGTACAATGACTTATGGTCTTTGGTATCCTAGAAATCAGAATTTTCAATTAATTGAAGATTCAGATGCTAATTGGGAAAATTGTTTGGATGAGGGAAAGAGCACCAGTGGAGGTGCATTCTTCTTAGGTGATTCGTTAGTAGCATGGCTTAGTAAGAAGAAGGGATCTATTTCTTTGTCAACTACAAAGGCATAGTACATTGTTGTTGCTACTTGTTGCACTCAGTTATTATGGATGATATAAACTCTTGCAAATTTGAAGGTAACTTATGCTAATCCCATTCCAATTCATTGTGATAACAAAAGTTCCATTAGTGTCCCCAAGAATCATGTTCTCCATTCAAAGACTAAGAATATACCAATAAAATATCATTTTCTCAAAGAGCAGGTTACAGATAGAGTTGTTCAGCTAAATTATATTCCTTACATAAAGAAGATAGTTGATATCTTTACTAAAACATTAGCAAAGAAACCATTTGAATATCTTTGTTAGAAGTTGTGGGTCATATCTTCTTTCATGTAATGTGTTCACCTTGTCAGGGGGAGTACTTATTGATTATCTGTTGTATTTTTGGTGAATATTGTTTTGGTTTTTCCATTCATATTTGAAGGGGGAGTGTGTTTCCTTTGTCATCGATGTCAAAGGGGGAGAAAGATATTGTTGTGAAAATGACGAATTACCAGAATGCAGAAAGTTACCATCAATGTCAAAGGGGGAGATTGTTGGATAGTTCTTTGTTTGGTGTGATGTTAGTTTTGTCATTGATGTCAACTGAGAATGATGAGAATGAAATAAGGAATCGTAAGAGAGTAGGGTCCCGATGAGATATGGACCATTGGATCGAGAAATTTCATGGGTCATCGATCAAACAAGAGTCAAAACGTGAAGTCGCGAAGTCCCAATTTATGAAGGAGAGAAATTTAGAGATGAAGAACATAAGCGGGACAAAGAGGAAATGGTGAAAAGAGCAGGATGTACAAGAACCTAAGAACATGCAAAGAGTAGAGAAAGAGCAGATGGAAAGAGACAACAAGTGGAGCCAAGTATGAATAGATAGAAACAAAGAAGTATTGCAGAACAAAAAAGAGACAGAAGGTGGATCCAAGCATGAACAAACAGAAGCAGAGCAGTATTGCAGAACATAAAAGAGACAACAAGTGGAACGAAGCATGAACAGACATAAGCAGAGAAAAATTGCAGAACAGAGAAGAAGAGGTAAGTGTTGAAATATCTGTATTGTTGTAAGGTATTATTCAAGAAAAGATTTATAATCAGGGTGGTAGGGTGGTGCTAGGTAGGACTGTGGTCCTCTGTTATTCAAGTTGGTGATTGAATACTAGGAGTTGTAGCTTCCATCTAGTTGTGGATAGAAAACACGGTGGCAGGGTGGTGCTAGGGAAAACGAAGGGTTTTTTGTGTGCAAGTTGGTGCTTGCATAAGTGGAAGTAGGTTCTTCCATCCAGTTGGTGTTGGAGATCATAAGGAGAAAATATGCTTCTTTCTAGTGGGTGTTAGATAAACTTGAGGGTTGGTGCTCTCTACAAGTTGCAACTTGTTAAGGAAGAGGTTGTAGTCTCATTTTGAGTTGGTTCTCAAAGATAGAGGATGTAAAAAACATAAAAGACTTCCTATCACTCTAAGAAGAAGAGGTTTTCTCCCTTTATGGGTTTCCTCATGAATATCTCTCTATGTATATTATAGGTGTGATTGATGTTTATTATTTATGATGTTCATGTCTTGCATAATATTGATTATCACTTGGAGAATATTAATAATATTTAATAGGCATAAAATTATTTAAGAACATTAACAACTTATTCATCCCCCCCTCTCAATTGTCTTAGTAATTTCAACAGCTCAATGTAAACTTATTCCTCAATCTCACCATTGAGAAAGGTTGTATTTACATCCATCTGATGTAGTCTCCAACCCATGGATGCTACAAGAGAAATAATCGTACAGATGGAAGTGTATCAGGAAACATGAGAAAATGTCTCCTCATAATCTATTCCCTCCACCTAAGAGAATCCTCTAGCCACGAATATTGCTTTGTACTTCTTGACACTTCCATCTGCTGCATGTTTCATCTTATAGATCCACTTGGAAGTTACTACATACTTCCCTTCCGGTCTCGAAACAACATCGCACACATCATTCTTCATGATGGACCGATACTCTTTGGTCATGGAACCTTGCCAAACCTGCTAACCTGCTGCTTCTCCATCACAAGAAGGCTCAATATCAATGATGTGACTCATAGATGAAACATACCTCGAAATTATATGTGGTCTCTTTCTCTCTCGAAATGTGCCACGAGGAGTTTCATGCCTCTCTACCTCCGATAGAGTCTATCGATCCCAAGCAGGCCTCTTATGGCCTACTGCAATTTCTCTAGGAATGTCAACTGGATCAACTAGATTTGTAATTGTCTCCCTCTGAACTGCTAAAGGGGGAGAAGGGTATTGTCTCTTCCTTCTTCTAACTGTCAATCTCCATCTGATATTCTTTGTATCTTCAAAACGCTATTTCTTCCTCAAAAGTGACATCTCTGCTAACCTCGATCTGTCTCTAACCAGGGATATACATACGATATGCCTTTGAATATTCACTATACCCCACAAATGTACCCTTTCTGCTTGAAGGGTCTAGCTTTGTTCTCTTCTCCTTGGGTACATGAAAGTATATTGGACACCCAAATATCCTGAAGTGTCCAATCCCAGGCTTCACTCCGGTGAAATCTTCTTCGGGAGTCATGTTCTTTAGAATCTGATGAGGAATTTTGTTCTGAGCATACACAACTAACATGGATGCTTCTTCCCACATAATCATAGGTAGATTTTGATCATGTATCATCACTTTGGTTGCCTCAATAATGGTTATGTTCTTCCTCTATGCAACCCCATTCTATTGAGGGTTATAAGGAACTTTGTACTACCTCTTGATTCCTGACTCAATACAAAAATCATTGAAATCCTTGGAGGTGTACTCTCCTCCGTTATCTAATCTCAACACCTTAATCCTCCTCCCGATCAGGTTCTCAACCCGAGCTTTAAACTATTGAAATATCGCAAGGACTCCATCCTTTCTCTTAAAGAAGTAAACCCATGTCTTTTGAGAGTGATCATCGATGAAGAGCACATACTACAAATATTCGTTCAAGGAATAAACAGTCATGGTTCCAAAATCATTTGTATATATCGAGTACAAGATCCCCTTGGATCTATTGTCACTGCTCGAAAAGGACCCCTTGACATTCTTTCCAAGAGCGCAACCTCTGCAAATGCCATTATGTTGAACATGTATCTATGGAAGGCCTGTTACCATATTCCCCAAAGTGGGAAGGGATCTATAATTTAAATGGCCTAGTCTTCTATGCCATAGCTTGCTCAAACTGATAGTATCATGTAATAGGGCCTAAAACAATTGGACAATCAATCTATATAAATTGTTTTCTCGAACACCAATCACCCAGGAAGAATCCATGTGTGGTTTCCTGTGCCATGCAATAAATTTTCCTTCAGAGAAGGTAACCTTGTAGCATTTATCCTCTAAGGTAGAAATAGAGACAAGGTTCCTTTTTATCCCAGGTACATATATTACCTCACTTAACTAAAGTGGTATGTCAGAATCTAAATGGAATTTAGAAGTTCCAACTCCCTTCATAGCATATCTGGCATTATCACCAAGTACAAAATGTAGACAAGACTCTTTCTCAACAAGGTATGTAATACACTATTTGTATCCAGTCATGTTTCTAGAGGCATCCATGCCAATCAACCAAATGTCACTGTCTGTAGGAACCATACCTGAGAGTGATGATACGAAGTAGAATGATTCATATTTTATGTCTTCATCTCTCTGATGTGGTTCTGGATCAACATCAACAGTGTATGCAAGTTGTCTTTCTTTCTTCCTGGTAGGACAATTTATTGCAATGTGGCCATACTTGTCACATATGAAGCATTGAATCCTTGATATGTCTTTTCTATGTTCATGACTTGGAGTTGTTGAAGTTTTCTTTTCTTTGAATGCTTTGTTGAAACTTCTTCTATTTATTCTTCCTCTCTTTGCATGACAAGTAATAACTTGATTTTCATCATGATGGGAGCCTTGCACTCCTCTAGTAATAAGTTTGTTTTCTTCCTGGGTGTAGTCTGTCTATAGATGATCAAACTCAGGTAGATATTCTCTTCCACTGATACTTTGAAGAAATGGTTCCCAATGTCTTGGAAGAGCATTGCGAGTAGTCATGAAAAGTTAATTGTTTGTTATGGTTTCTCCAATGGAACCTAATTGATATATGATCTCTAATATACTCGTGAATAAGGTGGCAATTTGTTCCTCATGGTTTGCATATTCTTCACAAACCCTAACAACTAAGCTAGGATAGAAACCTTAGGTTTCGTTGGACTTATGACTGCCAAAAATAAACCTTTAGAAAGTAATAAGAACCTTGGTGTGTTGCAAAAATCCTTCAATGAGCTACAAAAACCCTAGAGGCCGAAATTCTACAAAAACCCTAAAAACCCTAGGGGCCAAAAATAAAAAATTATTTGATTTATAATATGAGAGTTCTTGGAGGTGTGTTTAAGGAGACCATACACTCCTATGAAAAAATTATCTCCAACGTTTAAGTGGAAGGTGCAAAAAATGCCAAAAGAAAGAGGGTCATTTTTGCAGTTGCAGCAAGAAGGTGATGACTAGCTTGTGCAATGGCTCTTCAAGAAATTTTCTATGATCCCATGTTGAATTTTAATGCTTAGCTCATGCACATATACTTTATTTCAATTTATCATGTACTTGAACCATAAATAATGAAACAATACCATACACAAGTGCTATAGTAAGGATTATCACAAGAAGAATAACCATGCACAACAACACAAGAGTTTATCCTGGGAAAACCCTTCTCGATCAAGGTAAAAGCCCAACAATCCTTTTCTATAGAGTCAATAGAAGAGGATGCTCGTTGACATAGAAACTTGCGCCTAAGAGAAGTGTGCACTTCAATCGTACAACTTATCTTGAGAGAATGTTAGAAGTGTGTGTGTGTGAGTTAGATCCACAATGGGGATATACTCTTATTTATAAAAGACCTAGAACATCAAAAGGATTTGTCTATTGGCACAATATGGCCGACCTGTTCAACTGAATAATATAATTAATCATTACAGAATATTAATTATCTTTTACATGGTGGGAACGAATTGCACCCTTCACAACACAAATTAGGGTTACAACAAATCTTACTCCCATAAAATATAGCAAGGGATCCACACATCCTCTATTTCTCAGCCACTAGGGACACGTCCACCTGTGCTCAGCCACAGGGACATCACTCTCAACATATTAACTCAACTAAGTCCATAGGAGTACCATTTGGAGAGCCATATCAATTTGAATCAACTAAGTCCATAGGAGTACCATTTGGAGAGCCATATCAATTTGAATCAAGTAAGTCCATAGGAGTCAGGCAGGAGACCATCTCAAGTCATCTCAAATAAGTCCAGAGGAGCATGACAAGAGATCACAGATCATATCAACTCTGTCGAGAGGAGTATGACACACCCATCACATGGGATCTCTCATATATGTCTCAACTCAATCTAGAGGAGAATGATCTAGGGAATGTCTCATGAAGCTGCAATCAACAACACCTTGAAGGGAGAGGTTCCTCCAAAGTGGCCTCTTGATGAAGATGCACCTGTTTCTATTGGGAGGCATTGAAAGATGTGGGAAAAATTCTTCATCATTTTTTCCCTCTATCATTTTGTCCTCAAGAGAGAAAAACTTGAGATCCAACTTGCTATACTCATACCTCGTCAAGGACATGCATTGAAAAACGATCAAGAGCAGTCTACTCTGATACCACTGATCTAGATTATTTTTGGAACAAAATGAAAGCATAAATATTACAATGAAATACACACAAAATTTCTGGAAATGGAGAAATTCAACAATACATGATTTCTATTAATGAAATAAATGTATAGAGATTGTAAAAATACAGATTGCAAGACTCACAAGAATGGTGACAACTTTATCTCTAAGAAGAGATGTGACAGCTATGTTCATTTGCAAGAACATGATTACAATGAGGCTCTAAAGACCTTTTTATGATAAACAAGAATGCCAAAACCCTATACATCCAAAAAACTAACCCTAGGAGATGAAGCACCAAAATTCATGTGGGCCCCATTGGGGTAAGTTAGTAAATCAACTTCTCAGGGTCGTAAGTTTTGCGTATGATCTCCATTTAAGGCATGTGATAGCCCGTTGGAAAGGCCCTTTCAAGTATGCATTATGCTATCAAATTGTGACTCAATCTATAGTTTGAATGTGGAAATCCAAGAAAAAACTGTTTAGGGCCCAAAAATGGCCCTGAAAGTACATAAAGATGTACTCACATGAAAACTTCCAAAATAATCCAATTGGAATAGGTGGGAGACCACCAATATCCACCTAGATTATGTGTATGGATTCAGGACAACCCCAAAAGTGCAGAACCAACAATTAGAAAGAAATGTCCACATTACAGAGAAACGTGTTGAACTGAAAATTGTCAAGATGAGCCAGTTGGAATTTGCAACAGGTGGGTGGCGGCCAATATCCATCTAGATCACTTAAAACATATGATAATTCATTTTTTTTTTTGTTCCTCATATTTCCTTGCAAATAATATGCTTCAATCCTCCTCCTCTGATGTCTGATAGGTCCATACAAACTTGGGCTACTCTCTGACTCTGAGAATGCATGTGCCCTTCTAGCTGTGTGCCTTAGTGAATAGCGATAATGTATAATAACACTTCTAGAGTGCCGAGAACTTCTAGAATCCTTCCTCTTGGCATGAGATTTGTGTTTTTCCTCCTTCCTTGAGCCTAATTTCATATTTATTTTTTTCTTCAATATGTTCATGCTTTGTAATAGATAATTGTTGGTGTTGTTTTTCTCTTCATTGTCATCTCTATAAATCAACACCTCTCTCTACAATATTTCCATGGTCCTTTCTAACTCCATGGAATTTTTTCTACCTCTTCTATTCCCATTTGATCCAATCTCTACATTTCCTATCCAATATTCATCCCTCTAACTTCATTCTCATGGTTATAAGCTCCTTGTGCATATTACATATCTCTATTCCTCATTTTGAACCTATTCTATTCTTCATGTACCTCTAATTATACAAAATGTATATGCAACAAAATTCTATTAGATAAAAATAACTCGGAAATTACAAAAATTATACATAGTTTTCACATTTTAAGGCCACCAATTTCCTTCTTTTGATTTCCTCACAGTGAATGTTCTTCAAATCCAAATTTTGGGTGGATAGGTGGATTCTTCTTGTTTAATACTTGTGCATTGTTCTCCCTAGTACAATTTAGCTCAAAAACCAACTTCAACCATCTGTAGAAGAAAATGTCAAGAGAAAAGAATTTTTTTTATGAATAATAGATAACACTAATGACAATGAGTAAAAAAAAAATGATATTGTCAATTTGTTTTTCCAATCAATCTCTACAACAATTTGGAAATGTCAACTTTGTCCTTTTCATTCAAGTTTATGCTTAGTAGAGAAATCAGTAAATAAAAAATATCAACTTAACATTCACAAAATTTCCTCAAAAAAGACCTTAACATTCTCAAAGCACAAATTCAAATATTCAAAAATATTTATGTGCTCTTTGTCCAAAAATTATAGAATCAATGTAGTGTGAAAGGGAGAACATTTGATTCTCAAGTCATTCCTTCTTTTCACCATTAGTATCAAAATTCTATGTTGTATCATGCATTTACAATGCATAGAGTTAGGACACTGATTTCTAAGTGAGGTTACTTAGCTAGGTTTAAAGTGGGTTTAACGATACCCAGCAAGTGGTTGTCTAGCATTTAACTGGCTCTGAGGGTTGTTCTGCACTCTTGCAACAAATGTCTCCAATAGTTCATTCCTCATCAATGGAAACCCTTCCATGTGTGTCTCTTTGATGCCTCCTAAATCATTGGGAAACTGAATCGACGGTAATTGGCCCCCGTTGTAGTAATTATGGACTAGCTCCCCGATTCTTCTTTCCGTCCAATTGTGATCAGCGGGAGTAAGTATATCCTGTGTAGGATTAGGATTAGGAGTCAAGGAACTCATGTGATTTGCGTTGTTTGAAGTTAGGAAAGATCTTAATGTGTGGAATAGTGCCAAGAGGATGTGAACTTTTTTCACCATGTTTTGATCCTAGAAATGGTAATTTAAGACCTCAAATAGAGTTTGTAATTTTTTGGAAACCAAATCAACAAAGTGACACCTATCCCTATATGCATATTAAGACTTAATTTTACAATATTTATAATGTTAATAATCTTTATAAATTATGAAAAATCATAAAAATAAATATTAAAAAAACTAAATTAATAATTATTTTAAATAAAATATTAAAAAATGATTAACCATTTGAGAATGAAGGTTTTCACACTTAGTCATATTGCTCTTGATTTTTCAAGATTTCAAGTCATGTCAAAAACTTGGACGAGTGGGCACTCCACCCATTAGCATCGACAAATGTAGCTAAAGAATGAGAAAAGAGTGCCAATAAATGAAACTAAATAGAAACGGAATTTGATATAGCCATTGAAGAAATAAATGAGTCTAAGGATTGTATATCTTAATGGATATACAATCATTTTATTCTTTATTTCCATATCTTAAAGACTATATAATCAAATTAATCTTTTTGCTTTTCCATATCATTAACAATTAATGATCAATTTAAGCCCCCGTTTTTACCTTATCCTTTAAATTTAGTTCATTTTTTTAATGACTATCTCATATTTCAATTGGAAAGTTATATATTTATGCATTCTTTCTATTTATGCATACATTTTAGTTGACACTAATAAATAATATAAATCAAATTTATGCTTAGTAGAGAAATTAGTAAATCCAAAATATCACCTTAACATTCACAAAGTTTAAATATCACCTTAACATTCTCAAAGAACATATTCAAATAGATAAGCATAATTGTAAAAGAAACATTTACACATTGAAAAATGTTTCCAAATATTTTGTTTGTTAAAATGCATTGTATCATGTTTTCTATAGAATTATGAAGATAATTAAAATTGTATATTTGTAATGTACCTATTCTATATACAACCCCAAATATGTGAGTGGATTATTGAATTAACCTAAAAATATATATTTGTGTGCCCTCCAAAAAAAATTATTTTTATTATTGTACTTATGTTTAATCATTATTTAATTGATTGCAACAATAAAAATAGAGAAATCCAAATTTGGATTTAGTGATTATTTAATTGAATGAAACAATAGAAATATAGAAATCCAAATTTGAATGACTCATGGATTTCTAAATCAAGAATAGAGAGATTTGATTTCACAATTCTCAAAAAGAAAAGTAGTTCCACAATAGTTATTAGTGAACACATAAAGCTAAAAACGATAATATAACTAGTAATTCAAAAGCACATTATTGGATATCAATTTCTAACAAACAATTGTAGAAAATAATCATTTATAAACACATGAAACTAAAAATAGCATAAATAACTAATGAGTCAAAGGTGCATTATTGGATAAGATGGTAAAAAATTCATAATGAAAGAGCATTGACTTCTAAGTCAGGCACGGTATCAAAGTTTTATATTCACTTTCAAGTTGCAACATAAACAAAATTATCCATAAATGTGTCACTTACCCGGTGATGGATAATTTGAAAAACAATTTTTCTTATCAAATTTTAATATGTTGTTTACAGTTCTTCAAAAATGAATAAAAATGAAAAAATATATTTTTTCACTGCCATTTTTTTTAAAGACACTTCTGAAAAGCGCTTAGAGCTTTTTTGACGTACTGTGTCGTGCTCAATTTTGATCCCTCGTGTTGATGATAATTTTTTTTGGTACAAATCAAACTTCGGGTGACAAGAAAATCACACGTAAAGCTTGGCCAACGCATTTGTAGGTCAAACTCAACCCACCTATTCTAATTATATAAAAAAATTCACAAAATTACAAAGTCAATACCACGGAATGGTAATCATCATACTTGATAGGTCGTATCGGCTGCATCAAGCATTACGCTCCACTCTCTCGCCTCTGCATCTACCCCAACAATATTTGTATCGCCGACATCTTCGTTTGTAGCTCCTGCTGATCCTTCACCCCTTTCCCCATTCGTGTGACCTTCCATTTCACTTATAACACCCTGCTGCTTCTCTGTTCCAACTTCAATTTCAATATTCCAAAACTCGATCATGTCGTTCAAGTCTTTCCCGCTTTGTT
>ML781735.1:14928-32807 GCA_009831015.1 Picea engelmannii
AGTTCCCTTTTTGGGTGGCATGTTGGCCAAGTGTCACTTTTGAACCTTGATTTTGAGGTGGTTCTGCTAGACAATATTTCTTCTATAGTATCTCCCAAGTTTCGGCCCTTCTGGGTATGAAACTTTCTTTTATGTAGTTCTCTAATATTTATTCTCTGTAATTCCACAGGTCTGATCAAAATTGGATGTGCCAAGTGGAATTTATGGTAACTTCCCCACAACTTGTCGATTTTTGGCCTTTCCAGGAGGTCTCACGTGTATAGCATGCTACGCACAAAATAATTGATATAAAATTCTGAAACTCACACCCAAAATACTACAAACTGTCCAAGATCCAATGAAACCATTCCCACTCAATTTGGATACTCTAGGAAGAAGTTATGATTGTTTTTCCTGGAACACCTTCTTGAGACTAGTCAATAGGACTAGTCAGATACCCTATCTTTCACAGGGTGTATCTACAAATTTAAGATGACCCAGAAGCTGAAATTTTTACCATAGATACATTACTAATTTCTGTAAATTTCCTTCAGAGTTCAGGATCTGAAACGTTACAGAAAAGGTTTTATATCGAAAATACCACAGTGACTCATTTCAAGATGATTCAAGAACCCTATCTTGTACAGGCTGTATCTCCAAAAGTATAAGGCCTCAGGAGCTGAATTTTGAACCCAACGTACCTTGATCCGTTTTCTAAATATCCTCCAAGCCGTTCCTTCTGAAATGTTGTAGAAAAAAATTTATAGCAAAAATTCCACGGTGTCTCAGATGTAGCAGTGAAACCCCAAGACCTTGAGCTCTGATACCATATGTTAGGAACCAAATATCAATATAGCATAGAAAAACCTCATAAAAAGTACTCAACGCCTTGAAAAAGAGATAATTTCAGATAATAAGCCTCTTCGAGGGGGCGACCTCCTTTTACCCCACTTAAATGTTCAAGTACCAGATGATTCAAAATGAAAATGTCTCCTTGGTATATAGAGGAGACTTGGAGGTATAATTACAACTAATGGCCTAAAGCCAACATAAATAAAATAACATTACTAATCTAAATTACAACAAATGGCCTAAAGCCGACATAAATAAAATAACATTACTAATTTAATATGCCCCAATTAAGGGGTAATGAGCCAATATTAGGGCTTAACAAAGTTGAGGTCTATGCTCTACCTCAAGGTCTCATCATCACAAAAGAATCCAACATTCAATCGTTTATTGCCATTGAAGATTCAAGTTTCATTATAAACACGATGGAATCGAAGTCAACCCCAGTATACAACAAGTGTGCCTTGATCATCGACTGAATCGACAAGGAGGTTCTTAGTCTAAATAAGGTTGAAATTTTTTAGATTTTAAGAGAATTCAATCCATAGGCTAATCTATTGTCTAAGGAACCCACAAATCTTAACCAAGGAATATTAAAAAAAAAATGGGGGGCTTATTCATCATGTAATCCCCTAATCAACTATGGTATATAGAGCTAAGACATGTCTTTTCCTCATTTAGTAACACATGTTTTGTCGCCCCTCATATCAGTTCTCAAGAGTAGGTAGAGGATTCACAAGGACATACTCCCACCTCCTTTGCATGTAAGAATTAAACCTCGTCCTGCCTATTCAATTCTTCACCATGGATTCTCATGGTCGAGTTGGGACTATGATGCAACCTAGAATTGGATTTTGTAATTGCATATACAACACCCTCAGACATTCTATAATTTGATAATATGAAGAGAAGTTGGCCAAAAAACAAAACCAACGAAACAAACGAGGAAATTCAAGCAGAGGTAAGGGAACCAACAGAGAGAAGTTTCAGAAACCAAAGCATGAAGCTGGAAAGAAACATAGTCACCCTAAGAAAGGTGTAAGTTCTAAGGAAGGACAACATGGAGGAAGAAGCTCTTTTCTTGGAGGAAGAGGAAGAGCCAGAGGAGGTGAAATAAGATTTTATGCCCGTGGAAAGATAGGGCACATGTCTTGGGAATGTCTAGTGAAGAAGAAAGACACTAGAGGAGGAGAAGCACACATTTCTGAAGCACATAATCATGTGGAAGTAGAAGAAGCAGAAGGGGGAAAGAACCTCAATATGAGGAAATTTATTCTTATACCGGAGAAGGAGGTAGAGGAACTAGTTTAGCAAAAAAGTTTGTTCAGAACTGCTTGCAAAACAAAAGAAAGAGTTTGCAAGGTGATCATAGACAGTGGGAGCACTAACAATATAGTATCCATAGAGATGGTGGAGAAACTGGAGCTGGAGAGAACTGCACATCCAAACCCATACAAGGTATCATGGTTGCATAAAGGACATCAAGTAATGGTAAGTAAACAATGCCAAATTGAATTTAAAATAGGAGGTTATAGGGATGAAATATTATGTGATGTAATTCCTATGGATGTCTGTCATATTTTATTGGGGAGACCATGGAAGTTTGACAAAAAAGTTATTCATGATGGGAGGAAGAATACTTATACCTTAGAAAATAATGGTAGGACACATATATTGTTGCCAATAGAAGACAAAGAGAAAAAGAGGGAATCTATTTCAAGTATACTTCTCATGAGTGGGAAGGAACTCTTGAATGAAGTCAATAAGGAGCAGGAGATGCAGTTTGTTATAGTGAGGAAGCCAATAGTTATCCTTACAAATACTTGTGTGGAATATTTACCTAAGGAAATCCAGGAATTGTTAGAAAACTTTGCTGACATAGTAGTGGATGATTTACCTCACTCATGGCCACCCATTAGGAGTATAAGCCATCATATTGACCTTATTCCAGGAACTAGTTTACCAAACAAAGTAGCTTATAGGTTGACACCTAAAGAGAATGAGGAAGTCAAGAATAAAGTCCAAGATTTTTTGGATAAAGATTTAGTCAGGGAAAGCCTAAGCCCATGCCCAATACCAACTATATTAAGTACAAATAAGGATGGAGGATGGAGAATGTGTACATATTCCAGAGCCATCATTAATATCACCATTAGGTATAGATTCCCTTTACCCATGATGTATGATTTTATGGATTGTTTGAGTGGAGCAAGATACTTTTCTAATATAGACTTGAAGAGTGGATATCATCAAATAAGGATGAGAGAGGGAGATGAATGGAAGAAAGAATTCAAGACAAATGAAGGTTTGTTTGAATGGTTGGTCATGCCATTGGGGTTGAAAAATGCGGTTAAAAAATTCCCCAAGCACATTTATGAGATTAATGAATGAAGTGTTGAAAGACTTCATAGGAAAATTTGTCATAGTGTATCTTGATGACATACTAATCTTCAGTAAGACAGAGGGAGAACACTTAAAACATTTGACATCAGTGATGAGAAGGTTGCAACAAGAAAAACTTGCTAATAAATCTGAAGAAAAGCTCTTTTATGAAGACATAACTCATATGCTTGGGTTTTGTGATCTCTTCAAATGAATTGAAGATGGATCTAGAAAAGGTGAGAGCATTCAAAGAATGGCCATCTCCAAGAAGCATATTTGAGGTAAGAAGTTTTCATTGGTTAGCAAGTTTTATAGAAAGTTTATCAGACATTTCAATGGTATATGTACATCCATGCTGGACACTATGAAGAAGAAACACAAGTCTTTTAAATGGACATAGAAAGCTGAAAAAAGTTTCAAGGTGTTGAAGGAAAAGATCACAGAACAACCAATTTTGGTCTTACCATATTTTGGAAAAAACATTTCAAGTAAGATGTGATGCAAGTGGAGTAGCCATTGGAGTAGTCTTATAATAGGCCAGTTGCTTATTTCAGTGAGAAGGTTAATGAAACCAAGAAGAAGTATTCCACATACGAAAAATAATTTTATGCAGTGATTCAAGATTTAAAGAATTGGAGACATTATCTAAATCCTAAAGAGTTTGTCTTGCACAGTGATAATAAAGATTTGTCGTTTATTACGAGGCAAGAAAAGTTGAACCAAAGACATGCTAAATGGGTAGAATTTATGCAGAATTTTACTTTTTTTATTAAACATATTGCTGGAACTGCTAACAAAGTTGCAGATGCTTTGAGCAGGAGGAGTTTGATTGTACAGGAATTTCGAGTGGAGACCTCAGGGTTTGAACACCTCAAGGAAATGTATCGAGAAGATCTAGATTTTAAGCAAGCTTATGAGGCATGTAAGAATCCTTTGTTGGGAGAAAGAAGCCCATGGAAAGATTATTTGGTCCAGAATGGATTATTGTTCAAGGGGAGCCAACTATGCCTACCAATATGCTCAATGAGAGATAACCTACTAAAAGAGAAACACAAGGGAGGTTTAGCTGGACATTTTGGTCATGATAAAACATTTGCATAGCTGAGAAATTCATACTATTGGCCAAGCATGAGGGAAGAGGTGAAAAATTTTGTGAAAAAATGCAAATTTACCAATATGCAAAAGGAAGACAACAAAATACTAGTTTGTATCAGCCATTACCAATTCGATAAAGGCCATGGGATGCAATCAATATGGATTTTTTATTGGGATTTCCTAGAACCCAAAAAGGGAGTGATTCCATATTTGTTGTGGTGGATAGATTTTAAAAAATGGCACAGTTCATACCATGCCAGAAAATAAACAATGCTACACACATAGACAATTTGTTTTTTAGAGAAGTGGTAAGACTACATGGATTTCCTAGGAGCATAGTCTTAGACAGAGACACAAAATTTGTAGGACACTTTTGGAGAACTCTATGGAAGAGGTTGGGGACAAACTTGTCCTTTAGTTCAGCATATCACCCTAAGATGGATGGACATACTGAAGTAGTAAACATGAGTCTAGGAAACTTGTTAAGAAGTTTAGTCACTGAACAAGGTCATCAATGGGATCAGATTCTAGCACAACAAAAAATTGCATTTAACAATTCAGTGAACAGGAGCATTGGAAAAATTCCATTTGAAATTGTGTATGGTATACAACCAAGAGGGATTACAGAGTTGAGAAATCTGAATCAAGATGAATTCAAAAGTGTTGGCATAGAAGATTTTGCAACAAAAATGCAAAAAATCCATGACAGAGTCAGAGAGCAGCTATAGGACAACAACCTAAAATATAAGAACATAGTTGATCAGAAAAGGAGAGAAGTTTAATTCGAAGTAGGAGATGAAGTTTTAGCTCATTTGAGAAAAGAAAGGCTTCCAAGGGGAACATATAACAAGTTGAAGATGAAGAATATAGGACCATGCATGATTCTCATAAAAATTTGCAGCCAATGCTTAAGAAATTGGATTACCAGACAATTTTGGGATATCACCGATATTCAATGTTGCAGACTTGTATCCTTAAATGAGAGATGACGCAGGAGAACCAGATGATCCGAAATAAGTTCAATGGGAAGAACAATTTTCCATTGCAGAAAAACCTCAGAAGGAGAAAATCATAGAACAAAGAGTTGGAATAAGACCAGGAGGAAGATGTATCCTTAATAATTAGTGAAGTGGAAAGATCATCCAGTGGAAGATTCAAGTTGGGTCACTAAACCTGATATTTTGAAGCATGGAAAAATAGTACAAGAGCTCATGGATAAGATCCCATAAATATTTTATCCAGAGAAATATGATGCAGGATCATCACCTTCAAAGTCAAAGAAGCAAGCATGGAGGCAAATATATGACATCTCAACATGATAGAATTTCAAATCAACATTTAACTCATAAACAAAATGAGTTGTTGAGATATTTTGGAAACAACGTTTTTAAATATATCTTGTTTGTAAAGTCTTGTACAACTGAAAGGAGTTATAGATAGAGAGTGGAAGCCCTTATCGGGCAATACATGATAGTTATTGTAATAGGACAAAGTAGGTAACCACTAGAAACTGATAGGATAGGTTGCAAACATGACGGAGAAGAGCTCGAGGATCCACTCCTTAGATAGTTTTGTTGTTCTATTGTATTAGAGTAGAGAAGAGAGAGAACAAGAGATAGGAGGATTTTTCTTAGAGTAGCAAATAGGAAAAGAAGAAAGATGCAGTGAAGAACTGTAATACTATGTAATTTATTTCACGAATGAATAGATCAAACAGAATTGTTCCAATTCCTTGGATAATGTTCATTTTGAAGTGTGATTGAATGAATGATGCATTATGTGTATGTTTTAGTTCATTTCATTTATGTGTGATTGTTTATGGTTCATCATATGAAATTGTGACGAATTGGATAAGTTTCAATCGTTTCTCTTCTGAGAACTCGTATGAAAGGAGTGCATCTTGTACGCAAGGAGTGGGTCGACAGAGTATTGAATTGACTCAGAGGATTTCATAAACTTAGAATAAGTGCAAGGAGTGCACAAAATCAAGGAGCGAATAAGTGTCGAAGAAAAAGAACAGAGAGGCGCAAGAAGTGTGGGCATAATTTCTTTCAAAGAAATCCTTCAATCTGAGTTTTTCAAGATCCAAAAAATGCAAGGAGTGCATGGGAGATAAAAATCCTCAAAGGAATCAAGATCAGAAGGGATAGCAAAGAGAAATATTCAAAGGAGTGAAGCTCTAAAGATTTCACGAAGTATCACTCAAGATTTGTCCAGGAGGGAACGGAATTGTTCCAGATCGTTGGATCTGAGAAAGGTGTGCGAGGTTTAAGTCTCTTGGTGCATACTGAAGAGTGGAATGTCAAAGTCTCGAAGTCTTGAAGTGGTTAGGG
This sequence comes from Picea engelmannii, assembly GCA_009831015.1. NCBI lineage: Eukaryota > Viridiplantae > Streptophyta > Pinopsida > Pinales > Pinaceae > Picea > Picea engelmannii. The sequence continues at coordinate 21,567 of ML781735.1, forward strand.
AATGTTCATCATCAAGAGGGATAGGTGGTGCAAGATCTAAAACTCTGGAGCGGAAGCCCTTCGAAAGTTCGTAGACGAGGAGATGGTGAAAGCGCCGAAGAGACGAAGGTCGAAATAGATCCAGGCCATTGGTCATCAGGAAACACGCATCGACAGATCTAAGCCTTCGGGAGGAAAAAGTGTGCAGGAGTCTGAAACTCCCAAAGCTAGAAGACCTCAAGTGAAGCACAACCGTCGATCTATGAGGGATGCACGTTGATAGATCATTGCCTTCGGGTGAAAGCATTCTGGGAGAAAGAAAAGACTAAGAGTTGAAACTCCTGAAGCCCGAAGAAAGAGGTGAACCACAGACGTTGATATGTGATGGAAACACATTGACATATCATCGAATTTGGGTGGAAGCATTGTGGAGGAAGTGAGAGTTGACATTTGAAACTCCTGAAGCCCGAAGGGCGAAATCAATCGTAGTCGTCGATTTGGAAGGAGGGCACGCGTTGATAGATCATGGGGATCTGTGTGTGCCTGTGAAAGGAGGAGAAGGGTCTTTGACTGATAGTTGACCAAGGCCAAAAGAGGGAAGATATCAACCGTCGATCAATAGGCACTGCCCGAGATCACAAGATCAACGGTCATGCTGAATTGCGAGGACAGAAAGCACTCGAACTTTAAAAATCTGAGAGCAGGCTGCAATCGAAACCATGGTATTTCCAAAGGGACATGTGGTGATTGGTAGTGAATTTTAGTGAGAAAAACAGTGTGGTATCAAAACACTCTTGTCCGGGCCTGCAATCATGTGCTTATGTGAGGTCATATCCCTAGGTCACATCCAGTAAAGGGCTATTGGAAAAGGAGCTAGCGCCTAAACTTTGATCATTCAGCAACACGAAGGGAAAGGTCGCGGGTGTCATAGAATCTGCACCAAAAGGACGAAATGGTCTATGTTAATTACAAAGTGAGGCCATCATGGTTTCAGAGAGATAATTTGGCTCTTAGTATCGAAGATCCTTGATCGAGTGGTTGCATAGCCTGGGGGAGAATAGGGGGGCTGCATCATGTGGTATCAGAGCTATTGAATTTGTTTGCAAACATTTGCCAAAGGAGAAAGGAGATAAATTGATATCATTAGTGGTATTAAGAGTTGATTCTATTTGTAGACATCAGAAGGTGAGGCAGTGGAATCATGCCACTCAAAAGACGCAGAGTGAATCCAGAAATGGAAGAAGAAATGAGGCGACTCAGAATGAGACTAGACGCCATGGAAACAGTGCAACGGAGAGCACCATACACTAGAGATATTAGTGAAGTTGAGAGCGAAGAGATAGAGGTCGAAGGAGATGTAGTAGAGGATGTTGCAGAAGACCTCTTATTGAAATTTGTTTCAATAATAGGAGCCAAAGAAAAAATAGAGGTACCAATGTATGAAGGAAATTTAGAAGTTGAAGAATTGTTGGATTGGGTATGTGATATGGACAAGTACTTCGATTATGAAGATATCGAAGAAGAGAATATGGCGAAGCATGCAGTGACAAGACTGAAGGGTCGTGCAACACTATGGTGGGATGAACTGCAAGCCGATCGTAGATGCAAGGGCAACCATAAAATTAAAAGCTGGGATAGGATGGTAGCCAAGCTAAAAGAAAAATTTATCCCAAAATACTATCAAATCAATCCATTCAGAAGACTATAGAACCTGATACAGAAAATCTTATACGTGAAGGAGTACACTGAGGAATTTTATAGACTGAACATCAGGGTTGGACAGAAAGAGAATGAAGATGAAAAAACAACCAAGTATATCAATGGATTGAGCTATGAAATACAAGAGGAAATCATCATGATGTCTGTTAGTAAATTCAAGGATGCTTATCAAGCAGCCTTGAAAGATGAAGAAAAATTGGTCATAAAACAAAGACAACGAAATAGAGGAATAAATTCAAGTAGAGGTAAGGGAACCAACAGAGAGAACTTCCAGAAACAAAAGCATGAAGCTGGAAAGCAGCATAGTCACCCTGAGAAAGGTGGAAGTTCTAAGGAAGGAAAACATGGAGGAAGAAGCTATTTTCCTAGAGGAAGAGGAAGATCCAGAGGAGGTGAAATAAGATGTTATGCCTATGGAAAGACAAGGCACATGTATTGGGAACGTCTATAGAAGAATAAAGACACTAGAGGAGGAGAAGCACACATTTTTGAAGCAAAGAAGCATGTATAAGTAGAAGCAACATAAGGGGGAAAGAACCTCATGATGAGGAAAGTTCTTCTTAAACCAAAGAAGGAGGTAGAGGAACCAGTTTAGCGAACAATTCTGTTCAAAAATGCTCGCAAAACAAAAGACAGAGTTTACAAGGTGATCATAGACAGTGTGAGCACTTACAATCTAGTATCCATAGAGATGGTGGAGAAACTGGAGCTGGAGACAAGTGCACATCCAAACCCATACAAGGTATCATGGTTGCATAAAGGACACCAAGTAATGGTAAGTCAACAATGCCAACTTGAATAGGGATGAAATATTATGTGATGTAATTCATATGGATGTCTGACATATTTTATTGGGGAGACCATGGAAGTTTGACAGAAAAGTTATTCACGATGGGAGGAAGAATACTTATACCTTAGAAAATAATGGTAGGACACATATGTTGTTGCCAATAGAAGATAAAGATCAAAAGAGGGAAGTTATTTCAAGTATACTTCTTATGAGTGGGAAGGAACTCTTGAATGAAGTCAAGAAGGAGCAGGATATGCAGTTTTCTATAGTGAGGAAGCCAATAGTTATCCTTACAAATACTTATGTGGAAGATTTACCTAAAGAAATTCAGGAACTGTTAGAAAATGTTGATGACATAGTAGTGGATGAGTTACCTCACTCATTGCCACCCATTAGGAGTATAAGCCATCATATTGAACTTATTCCAGGAGCTAGTTTACCAAAGAAAGTAGCTTATAGGTTGACACCTAGAGAGAATGAGGAATTCAAGAATCAAGTCCAAGATTTGTTGGATAAAGGTTTAGTCGAGGTAAGCCTAATCCCATGTGCAATACCAACTGTGTTGAGTCCAAATAAGGATGGAGGATGGAGAATGTGTACAGATTCCAGAGCCATCGATAATATCACCATTAGGTATAGATTCCCTTTACCCATGATGGATGATTTGATGGATTGTTTGAGTGGAGCAAGCTATTTTTCTAAGATAGATTTTAAGAGTGGATATCATCAAATAAGGATGGGATAGGGAGATGAATGGAAGACAACATTCAAGACAAATGAAGGTTTGCTTGAATGGTCGGTCACACCATTTGGGTTGACAAATTCCCCAAGAAAATTTATGAGATTAATGAATGAAGTGTTTAAAGACTTCATAGGAAAATTTGTCATAGTGTATCTGGATGACATACTAATCTTTAGTAAGACAAAGGAAGAACACTTAAAACATTTGACATCAATGATGAGAAGGTTGCAGCAAGAAAAATTGCCGATAAATCTGAAGAAAAGATCTTTTATGAAGATAAAACTCATATACTTGGTTTTTGTGATCTCTTCAAATGAATTGAAGATGGATCTAGAAAATGTGAGAGCAATCAAAGAATGGTCATCTCCAAGAAACATATTTGAGGTAAGAAGTTTTCATGGGTTAGCAAGTTTTTATAGAAATTTTATCAGGAATTTCAGTGGTATATGTACACCCATGCTAGACACTATGAAGAAGAAACACAAGTATTTTAAATGGACAGAGGAAGCTAAAAAAAGTTTCAAGGTGTTGAAGGAAAAGATCACAGAACAACCAATTCTGGTCTTACCAGATTTTGGAAAAACATTTCAAGTGAGATGTGATGCAAGTGGAGTAACCATTGGAGTAGTCCTGAGTTAGGATAATAGGCCAGTTTCTTATTTCAGTGAGAAGATGAATGACACCAAGAAGAGGTATTACACATATGAAAAAGAATTTTATGTAGTGATTCAAGCTTTAAAGAAGTTTAGACACTATCTAACTCCTAAAGAGTTTGCCTTGTACAGTGATAATCAAGCTTTGTAGTTTATTACTAGGCAAGAAAAGTTGAACTAGAGACATGATAAATGGGTAGAATTTATGCAGAATTTTACTTTTGTTATTAAACATATTGTTGGAGCTACTAACAAAGTTGCAGACGCTTTGAGCAGGAGGAGTTTGATTGTACCGGAATTTCGAGTGGAGACCTTAGGGTTTGAACACCTCAAGGAAATGTATCGAGAAGATCTAAATTTTAAGGAATCTTATGAGGCATGTAAGAATCCTTTGTTGGGAGATAGAAGCCCATGGACAAAATATTTGATCTAGGATGGATTATTGTTCAAGGGGAGCCAACTACGCATACCAAGATGCTCAATGAGAGATAACTTGTTCAACAAGAAACAAAGTAAAGTTTTATCTAGATGTTTTGGTCATGATAAGACATTTGCATAGGTGAGAAATTCATAATATTGGCCTAGCATGAGAGTAGAGGTTAAAATGTTTGTGAACAAATGCAGAATTTTCCAATATGCAAAAGAAATACAACAGAACACGGGTTTGTATCTGTTACAGGAAAATACCCCTATGGACAAGTGGATTTCCTCTTGAACCCTAAATCTCTAAGATCAAGATAGAAAGGTACTAACTTTGGTCACTGAAATCCTTTTAAACCTAACTAAGTCAATCAAATAGAGAAAAGGAAGAAGAATGTACATTTTGTCGATGTTTTTCCTTGCCCAATCCAAGTTGAGCCTTGATCCCCAAGCTCTTCAACAAGACTTGCAATCCAATAACAGCAAAGACAAAACAACTTCCTATTCTACCATTATTAATCCAAAACTAGATCTATCTATAAAAGACAAGTTCATGTAGGCATACACAACCTTGAAAGAAACATGCCAAGAACATATATTAATGAGAACTAGATAGCAATACTTGCAGACCTTTGATGAAGTTGCAGCAACCTCTTCTAACTCTCCTTTTCCAACCCCTTTCTCAAATAATCCACAATCAAAATGAATATGCTTTACTGATTATCTCCCTTATGAGATCATAAGTTTGATGCCTTCAATGTCCTCTAATACCACTTCTTATGAGATCATAAGTTAGGTATCTCTCAAACTCCATCTATTTCGCCATGAGAAGGCCTCCTTATATAAGCTTGGAGAGACCCAACCACCTTATATATTCTTGGGATAGGTTGAGGATCCTTCTCCATCAGTTGTGGATCTTCCCTAAGATTCAACCTTGACCTCAGATTTGAATCCAACCAACTCCAGAGATGAGGGGGAGTTTCCCCTGATTTTCCTCAATAGCCCAAGATTTCCTCAAACAACCCATCCATCCCCCAGAATGGGGCACAAAGTGTTGCAACTCTCCCCCAAAGGAGGGAAAGGTGTGATGGAAATCCCTAACAATGGGTAGGGGAGTGATGGCCTTCATGATTCATTTTTAAGTGTTTTTTTTCATGGCATAATCTTTGTACTCTTCATCAAATGATTTCTTCTTCTTTAACCAGTCTTTGAGGGTGTCTTCAAGTGTTAATTGTGATGCCATTCGAGACACGACATGGGAATATGACTGTATGATGTCTGTGAGACTTGCGACACTTGTGGCCAAAATGCGACACTTGTAATGACGACAATAGGTCATCATTGAAATGCGTAATTTTGATGTGTAACAGATTTCCCCCCAAAGTACGAAGTTAGAAGACAAAAACTGATGAATGAAGTACTTTGTAGACTTTTTCAAGCAAGGGTATGGACATGAAGAACCTAGTAGAATTTGCACACAACCATCAAATAAATATTATGACATGTTTCAAACCCAAGGTAGGCATAACTATGCTTGGGTGATAAAGACTTGCAAGGTATGGCTGACATAAGATACACTGTGGATCCATAATTATATTAGCAAAGAGTATAGCCACCAAAGATACAATGTGGATCTATACTTCTATGACATGAACTGATCGTAGCCACGAAAAATACACAATGGATCTACAAGACGACAAGACATGGCCACAGACAAATACAAAGTGGATCTATGTAATAGTATATGAGTCAATTTTCTCAAAAGAAACTCTGTCGCAACCTGGGAAAAGTACATACCAGAGTGATCACTCAACCCAGGGTCTTCTTACCGATCCCGATGCAGTATTTATCTCCTTGTATACATGATTGTAGTGGATCACTCTAAAATAATTTTTAAGCATTTTAATTATGTCCATCCATCCCATCAAGGACGTGATCTGAAGCTTGCCTCTATCCTTCAACCACTCAATAATGATCTTTGAATCACCAATTACCTGGATTATATCAATATTCAAACACATTGTTAAGATAAGAGTCGCCCACACTCCCAACAATTATGTCCTCATATTTGTCCCCGAGCCACATTTGAAGGTCCACTTATAGACTGAGTTTTCACTAGTCTTTATTAAGCCCCCTGCCCCACACCTAAGATCACTTAAATGTGCAGCCCCATCGAACCAGTTCACTATAAAAGTAATAAAACATGGGTTCTGAAAAATGTGAGCTTTGGATTTCTTTGCAAATGGCTTAGAAGGAAGAAAGGATTTTACTTTTGAAACAATAGAGAAAGTCGATGGCTTGCTTCCCTCGAAAATAAGTTTATTCCTCTCCAACCAAACAAACCAACAGATAATGGGTGGAAGCGTACTGAAGGTGGCCTCCTTTTTATGCCAATTTTCAAAGCATCCACATAAAGTACTACCTTCTCAAGAAGTCATAATGTTAAAGTCCTTAAAAATCTTGTTCCATACATCCCGACAGGCGCTATAAGATACAAATAGGTGGTACACAAATTCAACCTCTTTGGTACACAAGTGACAGATATTTGGGCCTTGCCAACCCTTTATTTGCAAAGTGTCCTAGGTTAGGATTCTATTCTCAATCAGGGATGATTTTAAGGATGGAAATTTATTTTAAAATGTAGAAACCTTGGCGAATATTACTAATCCTTCATATGTCAACTATAAATGTTTGGCGATATTTTTGTAAAAATATTCAAATTTCTAATTATTTTATATAGTTTTTATAAAACTTTTGGCGATTTTTAAGGTAAAATAATTTTATCCTATAGAATTTGGGCGAATCATTTTTAAAATAACGAATCTCGTTTTTGGAAAAACCATGGAAAATTAGCCCATGAGAAAAATTTAGCCCCTAAAATCATCCCTGTTCTCAATGGATAACCAAGTAAAGAGTTTTATCTTTTGTGCCAAATCCCACTTCCACATATGTCTTCTCCATCCCCCAATACCAATTGGCCATTTTTTCTTTATAAGGGCCAGATAAATAATTTTTACATTAATTCTTCTCGGTCTATCTCCTCCAGTCCAAATGAGCACGTATTATTTATTTTGTAACTATATCCCTTCTCCACTAAGGTTCTTTAGGAATTCTTCCCATTCCTCAGCAAGGTTCCCACTTAGACCAAGATCCTCACAAGTTTTCCAGTATTTAGAAAGTATACCTGACCTGCTATCTACAAAATCCTGATAGAGATAAACCACATGTTTTCTTTTTAGTTCAGTTAAGAGTTGACAAGATAATAAAGAATCCTCCCCAAGCACAGGATGTTGTCCAAACCAATTTGCACCAAGTGACCCAAACCTGGTCTCCAGTTGAGCCAGTGCGTAATCAAGTGCATGAATTTTAGCAAGTTATTCCAAGTTTGTGAGGCAGACAGAGTTGTAGTTGATGTCATCCTTAGCCAAGTGACTATAGAGAAATGAGGGATATACATGTCCTTAATCACCTTATTCTACACTCCTTCCTTCATCAAAACACACCACAAGGAGTTTGTGGCCAAGGCACTATTGAAGAGAAAGATGTTTCAAATGCCTCAACCTCCCAAATGCTTTGGCTTAGCTATGTAATCCTAGCTACACAGATGAATTTTTTATTTCCCTCGTCGCCCGACCACAAAAAGCTAAACATCAGTCTCCTTATTTTTTGAAAAATGGAAGCTGGTATAGCCACCAAATCCATCTAGTACGCAAATTGGCCTTCTAGCACTGATTTGACCAGTGTATACCGCCCCCCTAGAGACAACCATCTGTTACACAACATCCCTATCCATTTTTCTATTTTTGAGAGAAGTCGTATCCAGTCCACAGGTTTATAAGCGTCGGCCTTTAGAAAATAACCAAGATACCGGAAACCTTTTGCAAGTTCCTTGAAGCTGTGAGGGAAAAAGTCCTTTGAGTTCTCTAAAGTCTGTCCATAGACTCAAGCATAGTAAAAGATAGATTTAGACCAATTAATCAACAATCCAGAGGCCCTACAGAAAGACAATAATAATTTTTTAATCTCTAACCACTCCTCAACCGAAGCATTTGTCATGATTAACACATCATCCACAAAGAACAAGTGTAAAATATTAACTAACCTTGATACCTTTACCCCAGATAACTTCCCTTCTTCCTTTCCCCTTTTTATCAGTAAGCTAAGACCTTCCATAACAAGTATGAATAACAGAGGTGATAACAGACAGCCCTGTCTGATTCCTCTTCCACTCTTAAACATTTGTGAGGTCTCCCTATTTACCATGACTACAAAGTTTGCACTAGTCACACAGCTTAAAATCCAATTTGTGAATGGAATACTGAAACCCGATTGGATAAGTGTCAAACAAAGGAAATCCCAGTTAATACAATCATAAGATTTCTTCAAATCTAACTTTAAAATCATAGCTTTTGATTTTTTGACCTTAATACTATGCAGACATTCTTGCGTTGTGCCAATAGCATTCAATATTTGTCTACCTTTGAGGAATGCCAAATGTTCCTCTGACAACGACCGAGAGAGAATAGGCTTAAGCCTATTTTCAATAATTTTTGATATCAACTTGTAACATAAATTACAAAGAGAAATCAGTCTGTAATCCCCAAAGGAACTAGGATTATTTACTTTTGTAATAAGAGTTAAGAAAGTCATGTTTACAGACTTGTTCACTAAACCACACAGTCTGGAATATTCCACCAAATCTAGTAAGTCATCTCCCACTAAATAAAAAAAGTGGATGAAAAACTCCACAGTCCAGTCGTCGGGCCCCAGGCTCTTATCTTTGGCAAAATACTTTAGAGCCTTACACAATTCCAACTTTGAACATGGGTTCTCTAAAAGCATTGTATCCCCATCCTTTACAATATGATCATAAAGACTGACGGTGTCAACTTGATCATTAATAAACACCTGATCTGATTCCTCATAAAAGGTTTTAAAAAAATTGACAGCTTCTTTTTTGATTGCATCATGACCATTATGAGTATCTCCATAGTCATCTCTAATCTCCCAGATGTGGTTCTTATTCTTCCTGAAACTAGCAAAATTGTGGAATAATTTCGTATTTTTATCGCCACTCTTTAACCACACCGTTGTACTTCTGAGTCTCCACTTGTCTTCTTCTTCTCTTAAAATTTTGTCCCGCTCAACCTACAGAAGTTTAATTTGTGTCTCTCTTTCACTGTTAATATTCTCCAAAGCCGCATCCAAGAATAATTCCTTCAGAAGTCCCTCCAAGCGAACAAGATTTTCTTCTTGTTTTCTTTTAAACTCTTTTGCCCAAGCTTTTATATGAGATTTTAAAGACTTCAATTTATTTTCTAATCTCTGCTAAACATCCCTTTCCTCCATATGTATTGTATCCTTCTAGACTTCAGTCCTTAATAAAAGCACCTCTTCTTCACTTAACCATCTTGCATTAAATTTGAAGGGATAAGTCGTCGAGAAGGTAGGTCAATCTAATCTTAAAACGACCGGTGCATTGTTCAAAAAGTATGGAAAATACACCCATGACATATATACACTAACACCCGCAATAAGATCTTCAACAACTAAGATGTGATCTAGGTTTTTGGAGATACTCACATTACCCCTTCTACCATTTACTCCATGGTGGCACCAGAACATCTAAGCCTATATCTATCAATCTAACTCCATTAAAAATCTCTTTAAAGAATGAAGACATAGGATCCATATGCATTTCTTCTCCCCACAACTCCCCAACATTAGAGGTAAGGTTTAATTCATCGTCTAAAATAAGATTTCTGCGCTCCAGAAGACCCCTGGCAGCCACCTTTTCCAAGAAATATTTTCTCTCTAAATAGGGTCCATACACATTTAGCAAAGTGACTGGATGATCAAGTTCCAAACAAGTACCTATTAATAGAATACCACCACAGCACAAGAAAGGAGTAATGTCAAACATATTTGGATCCCAATATACTAAAAGGCCCCCTAAAGTACCAACAACACTAACAGCACAAGTGAGCCAAGAAGGACAAAAATAATTCATAAATTCCCGAACCTTTTTATCCTCAACCATAGTTTCTTGCAAAAAGATAATATCTGGTGTAGTCCTCCGGAGAATTCTTTGAAGGGAGGCTGATTTCAGGGTCCCCCCCAGTGAGGGATGATTTTAGGGGCTAAATTTCGCTCATGGGCTAATTTTCCATGGTTTTTCCAAAAACGAGATTCACTATTTTAAAAATGATTCACCCAAATTCTATAGGATAAAATTATTTTACCTTAAAAATCGCCAAAATTTTATAAAAACTATATAGAATCCTTAGAAATTTGAATATTTTTACAAAAATATCGCCAATCATTTATAGTTGGAATATGAAGGATTAGTAAGATTTGCTAAGGTTTCTAGATTTTAAAATAAATTTCCATTCTTAAAATCATCCTTGCCCCCCACCCCTCTAATGTTTAAAGAGAGTAAGATCGTGATTTCTCTCTCACCAGGGCTTTCAGGCCTCTAAGTGCCCCAAGTTCACTTATGACAAGTAAGTGTGTCTCCATAGGTAAAAGACCCAAAGCCTCTTTCTTCTTCCTCACACTCCTGGTATTTATAGGAGAAATATACATTCTTGGACCCTTAGACCATGTGTAATCCTTCCCAAGAGTCTCCTCAATGGTGCCCGATATCCCTGGACCCCCAACAATATCTGGTCTATTGCAAACGGTCCTCCCCCGAAATGTTGGTAATCGAATCGGAGAGAGAGCCTCTCTATATGAAGGGATAAGGGACTCTAGGACATCCCCAATATCACTATCCCCCAACTCAGGTTCCCTAAAACTCGAAAAAATGCAATCCTCAACAGATACAGTTGGAGAAATGAAGTCCCCTCCTAAAGTTCCCAAAACTCTAGGCTATCTCCTCACAGTGTTGACACCAACTTTGACAGCGTCAACAAAAAAACCACTAACCTCCCGAGGGT
>ML781735.1:57425-72358 GCA_009831015.1 Picea engelmannii
ATATATATATATATATATATATATATATATACCAAGGAGACTTAGTCTTAGGAGGATGTTATCTCACCTCATATTGTGTTCTGAATTGGATATATTGTAAACAAAGGTTTCCCCCTCGAAGTGGACTATAATCATTGACTTTCTATTGTTTTTTAAGGCGTTGGATCATAACATATTTTATAGTTAGAAACATCCTACTCAGACACATTTACAACTTCAGAGGTCATTGTGAAAAAAAATGAATTATAAAATGTAAAATATCCAAATTTGATTGAACCAATGGAAATTATACCAAAAAGAAGAAAATATAACAAAAATCACTTAAAGAATGATCTCATGAAAAATTGATTAACCTCAAAAAATTTATTGCCAAAAAAGAAACTTTCTAGAAATATAAATTTTAAAAAGCAGAGTTTTCAAGAAACAAAATTTTTTGAAATAAAAATATTTTAGAAATAGAAATGTGTTGAAATAGAAATATCTAAAAATAGTAATAAAATTTAGATTCAATTTTGGAGGCTAAAACAGCCAAATCTCAGAAAATGCAAAACAAGTACGCCTCTTGTTGGAAAATTGGTTGTCATTGATGTCAACTCTAGAAGAAGTTTAGAAGCCCCTAGAAGTGATGGATGTATTTGAAGAAGTCTCCAAAATGGTCCCCTTCTAGCATAGCTTTAAGCATGACCCTCACAGGAAGACGCTTTGAAGAAGTCTACAATAAGACCCAAAGGTGTGGTCATGAAGCCCCAAAATATGGATGAGAAGTTACAGGTCATCCCAAAAATTAATCAAAGGAGAAAAAGTTGTTACAACAAAAAGTTACAGGTTGGACCTAAAGTCAAATAAAAAGGCACTTGGAAAAGTATAAATACACATCAAGAACCTCTCATTTGTTCATCCAAGCAAGTATGTTTGTGTATGGAGCTAGCATAAGTGGGTATGCACTTCTGCTAGGAGGATTGACGAGCTCAACAAAGAAAATATGGCCTAGGAGAAAGGAGGTTGAGGAGAGAAAGGAGTTTTCTGAGGTCATCTGTCGGTTGTAGTGGAGAAAGGAGTGGATATCTACAGGTTGTAGTGGAGAAAATTGTGAATGTATGCAAGTTCACATTATAGAAAAGTGCGGATCTATGTTTTGGGCAGATACAAGCTGACAAGTAGGTCATCTACGGGTCGCAGTGGAGCAAGGTGAGGATATCCATGGGTCGTAGTGGATAAAAGTGTGGATGTTCGTGGGTTGACAATAGAGCAAAGCACAGATCTGTTTTGGGCAGGTACAAGCTGACAAGTGACATCAACAAGTTGTTCAGGTGAATCGACAATAGACCAGGGGAGTCTTGGAACTTGGCTATGACATGTTGATTCTTTTATATACATATTTAAGGGTGGAAGGAAGGGGCAAGGAAAGGGGGTTGGAGCCTCCTTCCAATTGAGACTGGATAATATAGGGAGTTGTAGCTTCCTTCATGTTGGAGCTTGTAAATGACGGGGTTGGTGCCTCATTTCAGTTAGTGTTGGAAAATTTTGGAAGTTGTAGCTTCCTCTGAATGCAATCTTTTTATTAAATAAGAAAAACGTTCTATGGATTTCCACATAAATATATTATGCACTATGTATTTCTTCTTCTACTCCTATTGTATATTGGATACATTATTTGATTGAAAAGTAATGTTGTAAAAAGTGCTAAATTTTACTTGATAATGATTCACACCCCTCTCAGTATCAACAATTGGCATCAGAGCAGGTTACCTTAAGAACAGTCTAATCACTAGAAGGAAGATCATGAGCAAGAATGGAAGGCCACATTCCAAATGGGATTCCACCATTTGATGGAAATAATTATGCATACTGGAGCAACATAATGTAAACTTACTTGGAAGATTTAGGAGTATATCTCTGGCTCTTAATTGTCAATGACTATAAAGTTTTGAAAAACACTCCAATCAATCCAGATGAGAAGAAATTAATGAGTTGTAATTCAAAAGATAAGCATGTTATCATGAGTTGATTGACACCAGTTGTTTCTAGGAAGGTGATGGGTTGCAACACAACTAAATAAGTTTGGGACAAACTTAAATTTTTTTATGAAGGAGATCCGAAAGTCAAGTAGGTCAAGCTCCAACGACACAAAGAACAATTTGAAAAAATGAAAAATGAATGAAAAAGAAGAAATTGCAAACTATTTACTCGGAGTAGATGAAGTTTTCAATTCCATCAGAATATTAGGAGAATAATTCGAAGAATCCTTGGTTGTACAGAAAGTGTTGAGATTACTTCCTTTGAGCTATCATGCCAAGGTCTTGGCCATTGAAGAAACTAAGGATTTGACCAAAATGACAATGGATGAGCTACATGGGATCCTCACAACATATGAAATGAGAACAAATACAAAAAATGGACAGCCAAACAAAGAAGCAACTTTTAAATCCATGAAGAAAACAAGGAACAACAACATAAGGTAGAAGAAAATCCATGCAATGAATTAGATGAAGAAGAAGCACATTTTGTAAGGAAGCTCAAGAGGGGAACCAAAAAATACAAAGGTAAGTTACCTTTTAAATGATTCAATTGTGGTAGAATAGGACACTATTCTAAGCAATGTCTTTTTGAATAAAATAAAAACTTCCACAAGAAAAAAAGCCTTTACTCCAGGAGGACAACAATTCTTCAAATGAAAGAGATGGAGAAGAAACTCATAATGATGACCAAAAAAATTATGAAACAGATGAAATCAATTCTAGAGAAGAGTCTAATGAAGAGACCAAAGAAACACACATAGATTCTTTCCGGGGAGGAAAATACTTCACAGAAAGTGAACAGGAAGATGATGAGAATCTAGAAAAATTGAATCATTATGAAAAAGAAAATAGCAAGCTCGAAAACAAAAATAGATAATTAAAAAATGAATTGAGTAGCTATGAAGAAGAGAATCACGAGCTTGAAAAGAAAATTAGCATCTTGAAGGAGTAGTTAGATAAGAATGTTGAAGATTACAAGAAATTAACAACGGAATTGGATCACACAAGAAAGGAGCTAACATTGACAATGGAAAAATTGGAGAAATTTGAAAGAAGTACTGAAAAGTTAGATTAAATACTTAGCAATCAAAGATCACCTACTGATAAGACATGACTTGGATACAATAACAACTTTAATACAATAGACACAGATAAAAAGGACAAGAAAGATGAAGGGGAATCTAGAAACTATGAAAATACCTTAAGAAATGGAATCACCAATCACAAGGGAATTGAAGAACAACAAGAACATGACACCTCCAATTGGAACAAAAGATCATAATTCAAAAGGGGTGAGAAACCAAAAAGGTCCTTTCCTACCAGGGATGAGAATGTTTTTCTTAGTCATTGTTATACTTGTAGAAACTTTGGACACAAAAAAATTCACTGTAAAATCAACGCAAGAAACAACTATATGATAAACATAAATGATTATGGATATCTGAGGGAAAATCATGTAAACAGTAGATCTGGAAATTCTTATGGATCTATCAATCCATTTGATCCACTAATGGATAAAAATATTATATGCTAAAAATGCAATAATCTTGGTCATAAAGCATGAGATTGCAGAGATATGAAATACGATGCTCCTATGCCAACCACAATATGGAAAAGGAAAGAGAATACAACCAAGGAACATTTTCGATTAGCACTCATTGTTGAAGATAAAGAAGACAAATGGTATATAGAGAGTAGGTTTTCAGCACACATGACTAGGGACCAAAACAAATCCATCATCCTAAAGAAAGGAAAAAGTGGTAGAGTGGCATTTGGAAATGACTCCTCTATCAAAA
Source organism: Picea engelmannii (assembly GCA_009831015.1). NCBI lineage: Eukaryota > Viridiplantae > Streptophyta > Pinopsida > Pinales > Pinaceae > Picea > Picea engelmannii. The sequence continues at coordinate 61,240 of ML781735.1, forward strand.
TACTTGGAAAAGGTGTAGTGAGTCTTGGAAGTGAAAATGTAAAAGAAGAAAATGTCTTACTGGTTGAAGAATTGAAGCATAATCTCCTTAGTATTAGTAAAATATGTCATCAAGGATACAATATTAAGTTTGACTCCTGAAGATGTGAAATCAGAGAAGAAGACTCGTGTAGATTGGTTGCAACAACAACAAGAAGACCAAATAACATATACATCCTAGACAAAGACGAAAGAAAGAAAATTGAAGTCACACAAAAGAGCTCCAAGGAAGGAAAGGATAATAAGATAGAAAAGGAAGGAGAAGTAATATTGAGCATCATGAGTTCAGGGGGATCAAACCCAAAGAGAAGAGCCATCCTTTTCCATTGTTGTCAAAGGGGGAGAGAAAAATTAGGAGCACGATTGTAGGGGGAGAAATGTTCATAGGAAGAGTATGAGTGTTGCCATCAATGCCAAAGGGGGAGATTGTTGGAAAATTGGTTGTCATTGATGTCTACTTTAGAAGAAGTTTAGAAGCCCCTAGAAGTGATGGGTGTATTTGAAGAAGTCTCCAAAATGGTCACCTTATGGTGTAGTTTTAAGCATGGCCCTCATGGGAAGACGCTTTGAAGAAGTCTACAAGAAGCTCTAGAGGTGTGGTCATGAATCCTTGAAGTATGGATGAGAAGTTACAGGTTAGCCCCAAAATTAATTAAAGGAGAGAAAGTTGTTACAACAAAAAGTTACAGGTTGGCCCTAAATTCAAATAAAGGAGGCACTTGGAAAAGTATAAATACACATCAAGAACCTCTCATTTTTTCATCCAAGCAAGTGTGTTTTTGTATGGAGCTAGCATAAGTGGGTTCGTACTTGTGCTAGGAAGATTGGCGAGCTCAACAAAGAAAATCTATCCTAGGAGAAAGGAGGTTGAGGAGAGAAAGGATTTTTCTGAGGTCATCCATAGGTCGTAGTGGAGTAAGGCCCAAGTATCCACGGGTCATAGTGGAGCAAAGCACAAATGCTCGTAGGTTGACAATAGAGCAAAGCGTGGATCTGTGTTTTGAGTAGATACAAGCTGACAAGTAGGTCATCTGCAGGTTGTAGTGGAACAATGTGTGAATATCTATGGGTCGTAGTGGATCAAAACACAGATGTCCACGGGTTGACGGTAGAGAAAAGCGTGGATTTGTGTTTTGGGCAGGTACAAGCTGACACGTGACATCAACAAGTTATTCAGGTGAATCTATAGTAGACCAGGGGTGTCTTGGAACTTGGCTATGCCAAGTTGATTCTTTTATATACATATTTAAGGGTGGAAGGAAGGGGCAAGGAAAGGGGGTTGGAGCCTCATTCCTGTTGGAGCTGGAGAATCTAGGGAATTGTAACTTCCTTTAGGTTGGAACCTGTAAACTAGGGGATTGGTGCCTCTTTCCAGTGGATGCTGGAAAATCTTGGAAGTTGTAGCTTCCTTTGAATGTAATATTTTTATTATATAAGAAAAGCATGCCATGGATTTCCACGTAAACCTATTGTGCACTGTGTATTTCTTCTTCTGCTTGTATTTCATATTGGGTATATTATTTGATTGAAAATTAAAGTTGTAAAAAGTGCTAAATTGTACTTGATACTAATTCACCCACCCTTCTCAGTATCAACAACTCTCCCTATTTTTTGATATTTGAAGAATCTAACATTGGTCTCGATTTCTTAATTTAAGCTATGTTTTTTGTAGAAAACAATTTCCCCTCTTCCTAAATAACTAATTCTTTAGCATATGAAAGCTTTTAGATGTCGCCATTGACTAACTTCTATAAATTATTTTCCCCTTACCACATTAGTTATCTTTCTTTTCTATATTTTATAGTTAGAAGCATCCAACTCAAGGACATTTGCAACTTCATAGGCAATTTTCAAAAACCCTCAAAATATACTATAAAATGTAGAATCTCCAAATTTGATTCCACCAATGGAAAGTATGCCAAAAAATGGAAAATATAACAAAAATCACTTGAAACATATGTCTCGTGAAAAATTAATTGACATCCAAATTTTTATTGTAAAAAAAAGAAACTTACTAGAAATATAAATTTTAGAAAAAAAAATTCAAGAAACAAAAATTCTTAATTTGTTGAAAATAAACATTTCTAAAAATAGTAAGAAACTTTAGATTGAATTTTGGAGGCTAAATCAACAAACTTGTAATAGTGCAAAACAACGCCCCCTTCCTAATTGTTTCCGAAGACTCTAGCATTGGTATCGATTGTTTAATTTAAATTATTTTTTTAGTAGAAAACAATTTTTCTTGGTTTGGTTCCAAGAGCAATTTTCAACTCCAATGGAAATCCAAAATTCTTAGTTTGGTTCCAAGAGCAATTCCCAACTACAGTGGGAATCCAAAATTCATAATTTGGTTCCAAAAGCAATTTCAATTTTCAACTACAGTGGGAATCCAAAATGTGTAAAATTCAAACATAAATTTTTTAGTCAGAATCCAAAATGTGTAAAATTCAAGCATAAATTCTTTAGTCTTTACTAAAGCCAAAAAAAAATGTTCCAATACTATATACAACCTCTAAATCAAATGATAAAAAAAACACTAACCATAAAGAGTTCATGCAACAGAAAGAGTCTAAAACCTTTAAACCATTATAAAAATAGTACCAAAAGCTTTGAAGCTTTGGTTGAGATGGGAAAATCCTACATTCCTCTTGGCAAACTTGTATACCAAGGAATTAATGCAACGAAACCATGTATGCAATATCAAAAGTCTTCTTTAACATATTCTTGAAGACATCAATGTGTCAATGTTTGTAATAATATAATCTACATACAGGACAATAATCAAAATGTTACCATTACAAACTTTCAAAAACTCCATTTGAATCAAACTTCTTTCAAAACTCGGCATTAATTTCCGAAATACCGAATTCTTGGATTTTACTTATGTCCATTCAATGATTTTTTTTTTTTTTTTTTTAATTTGTTAAAAAAAAATCCTAACTAACTTTATCGAACCCAAATGATATCATGTGAACACATTTTCACGGAAATTTCTATTCAGAAAAGTACTCTTCACATCTATTATTTGATTTAGTTCATATCCAAATTTATCAACTTAAGAAATTGGAATGCATATTATAATCATTTTAGCAATGGAACTAAACATCATGAATATAATCTATATTAATGAAATATAATTTTCTTTTTTATCAGATTTAAAGTTTTTTCAATTAACCATATCATTAAGACTAACACTATGAATACATGACAACATAATCATAGAAGAAGAAGACTCGGAAGGTCTTGTGTAACTGCTAAAAATGTATTTTCAAAATGTATTTTCAATAACTAGGATTATATATATATATATATATATATATATATATATATATATTTAAAAATATGAAGAAATGTTGAAATGAATCACAATAGATTTTCTTTCACGTGAAATTTATTTGTGAAACTTATTTACGAATTATATGTTTAATAATAATTCTAGTTATCATATTAATGATATGAGTTGTAGTATTTATTTATGTTTGTTGCTCAAAATGTAGGATCCACATTTTTAAAAATAAGAATACAATTGGGCATTTCTATATAATTCATATTTTTGCATAAATTAATATTAATGATGAGTTGTAGTATTTATTTATTTATTTTTGTTGTTTAAAATTTAGGATTGGCATTTAAAAAAATAAGAATATAATTGGTCATTTCTATATAATTATCTTATTTTTGGTATAAATTATCTACTACTTTTTCCTTGGTTTTGAAGTATATTCACTCAAAATTCTCATTGCATGAGTAATGTTTGGTCTAGTATAAATCATGATATACATCAAACTACCAACAACATTGGCACACAGAACATGGGACATGTTCTCTACCTCTTCATGTGTTTTGGGACACTATTCTATAGATAACTTTGTACCTACGAGAACAACAACCTTAACTAGTTTACATTCTTGCATATTAAATCTCTACAAAATTGTCTCAATGTACTTCCTATGGTTGAACCAAAGTTTTCTATCCACATGTTTTGTTTTAATCTCCATTCCCAAAATAATTTTTGTAGCACAAGTTCTTTCATTTCAAACTTAGAGGATAGATGAGACTCGACCACCTTGATGATACCCTTGTCGTTTTTTATTAACAACATATTACCAGCATGCAATACTACATAAATAAAGTGATCAACAACTTGCTTGGAGTACACATAGTTATCCTCCTTACTTCTCACAAATCCTAGTCCTAGTATGTAAGTATCAAACTTTTGATATGAATTTCTTAGGGATTGATTTAAGCCACATAGGGACTTTTTAATCTTGCATACTAGCTCCTTCTTACCCTTCACTGTGAACTCTTCAAGTTGTTTCATGTAGATTTCTTCTCCCAAGTCCCCATGAAATAGTAACGTTGTCTTTACATCCATTTGTTCTATTTTAAGGTCAAATGCTCTAGAAAGATATGATAGAAATCTAATGAAAGTCAATTTTGCAATAGTAAATAAAATCTCACCAAAGTCAATTCCCTCCACCTAGGAATATCCTTTTTCTAATAGGCAAGCCTTGTACAATACCAATCCACCTTATGCATTGAGCTTATTCTTACACAACCATTTGTTACCAACAATTTTTCTTCCATCAAGCAACTTGACCAAGTCCCATGCCTCATTTTTTTCCAAGGCCTCCATTTCTTCAACCATGGCTTTATTCCAGAGTTTATCCTCCTTAGAAACAACTACCTCTTTAATAGTTCTATGATCATCATCAATAGTGGATAAAACAAATATAGAACATAAAGTGGGTGGAATGAACCTTTATGTTTTCCTTTTTACTCAAACATATCTTCTCAATACCAAGGTTTGTGGTTACTCCTCTTCATATGATTCATCTGATTCATCTTCATTTGTTGATTCAAATTATCCATCCTCTAGCTCAAATTTCATTTTCTTTGGTTCTTGTTCTCTTGGTTCATCTTCATTCTTGGGAGTAATTTTAACTTCTTTGAAGCTCACATCACAAATATAAACAATATTCGTTATTACTAGATTCCAATGTTTGTAGCCATTTATTCCATCTTTATAACCAAGATACATTTTTTTCTTTATTGCCTATCTTGTTCCTTTTCTCCTTCGGAATATGCACATAAGCATCACAACGAAAATTCTCAAATGTACAAGAGAGAGTTTCTTACCAATCCATGCCTCATGAGGAGTCTTATGAACCAGTGTTGATGTAGGTGATTAGTTGATAAGATAACATGCAGTATATATTTACTTTGCCTATAATTAATGTTCCATGCTAACACCACTAAGCACAATTATTATCTTTTCCATCAATGGCATTTTCAACCTTTATGCAACTCCATTATGTTTAGGTGCGTATGAAGTTGTATTTTTATGTGATATTCCACATTGTTTACAGAACTACTCAAAATATTTCCTACATAACTCTCCTCCATTATTAGTCCTTAGCACTTCTATTTTCTTCTATGTCTGGTTTTCTATAAGATATCTAAACTCTTTGAATTTTTTAGAAATCTCATATTTCTTTTTCAAGAAATACAACCATTCTTTCCTAGAGAAATAATCTATAAATGAGATATCGTACATAGATCCTTCTAGAGATGGGACACGTACAATTCCAAACACATCATTATGTATCAACCCCATGATCCCTTTTTCTATGAAAACACTCAATGAGAATCTTCGTTGATTCTATTTACCATAAACACAACGTTCACAAAAATTTAAATCTAAAGAACAATTAAGAATACTTTCAACCATACATTTATTATGCACAAAAGAAAGGCCCTTTTCTTCATTATGTCCTGTTATTTAATGGTACAACATTGTCTTCTCTATAAAAATATTAACTATATATTCATTTATTAATATAATATTAAATAGTAATTATAAGTTTTAATTCCACATTTTTATTATATTCAATTCTCATAATTTGTGATTCTCTTCACATATCTTAAAATTATTTCATTAGTGTCTTATTGTATTAAGAAATATGCACTATCCTTATTGAAAACCTCATTTTTTTAATATATTAAATAATAAATATTCACTACTGTAAGGCCTAGGGATCCAAGCCCAGGTGCACACACTTTCACCACATATCAAAATGAAGGAAATCAGGTAGGCAGGATGCTCGATGCATTTGAAGAAACAAAGTCTTCATATATGGGGAGAGTTGGGGTTCCCTGGGCGTGTGATGCGCTAAAGGGCGACTCCACCCAAGATTCCTTGTGACACAAGTTAGACAATGAATGGTTTGACAAAGGTTGAGAGAAAGACTTGGGCACTCCACCAAATAGACGAATCAGCTAAGGCATGGGGAGCACACTTAGGTGAGTCAGCTCAACTCACCTAAGGGACATGCACACCCAAACGATGGGTCGATTGGATAGATGGGGGAGCTGGTCAAGAGTTCAGTGGGTCGGTCAGATGACAGAACAAGGCATTTGGTGGGATGGTTGGGAAGGTTGCCTGAATGCACCCACATGAGGAGTCAGACCAACCATGCAAAGGGTCGTGACTTGGTGAACCGGCGGGTCAACTCACCCATGGGTAATGAGACATGACAAATGGCAAGGATCAATTCCTATAAAGGCACAAGGGTGCACAATCAAGGAAGGAAACTTGATAGATCTTGGAAGCAAAGAAGAAGAGCTCTGTGGTTTTGAGGAAAACTTAGACAAAGAGGGGCGATCTCCCTCAATGATCCAAGTTGCTCCACATGGGAGGACTTGTTCTTCCTTGAGGTGGATTCGACGGACAAAGTTAGGTGATCTTCTCTTGGGATGATTTTGGGGAAGTCTAGAAACACAGGTTTGTTAGAGGCTTGTGCGAGGCAAAACCAAAATCTTTGAAGTCTGCGGAAACGAAGAGACAACAAGTTTGTGGTTGAGGGAACGTCTGAGGTGCACCACAGGAGGTTGCGGAGATGGCTGCAACAAAGAGTCTTTGTGTGAAAAATCTATTTATGAGTGTCTTGGTGAGGTGATGCAAGTCATGTGACTCTGTCGAAATTGTAAACTGAGACGGTAGTTCTCATAGTGTAACTGTTTTGAAATAAAAAAGACTTATCCAAGTGTTAGGAACGGTTTGTGTCGCCTGCATTTTTTTTGTGTATGTCTTTCATTTGTTCCTTTGTTGTTCTCTTGGCTTCTCATTTTCATGGATGTATGCTTAAATATGACTAAGTGTTAAGATGTTAACAATTGTCTAAGAATACAATAGTTGCACTAGAGTAGGAGTGTGACTCCCTGGTAACCTAGAACAAAGTATGGGTATGGTTTAGGTGAAGAGGCATAGTCCGGATGAAGTTTCATTGTTGTTTCCAAGCAACCAAGTGATAAAATTTGTGGTGTCGCATGCCCTCAAGAGGTGTATGATCGTAAGACACACTATGGGGATGTGATAGATGGTATAAGAGAAGTTTCTTTGTAGATTTTGATGAAGGGATTGGTGATATATTCACCACCATCTCGATGATAGATGGTATCAGAGAAAAAATTGAAGGCAGTTTATTGCGATTGGCAGATTAGTGGGAATGTTCGCAAACTAGGTGAATGGTTCAATGCAGTGAACTAGAACATTGCAAACTTTTCAATAGACTTACGTAAAATGTTTGGTTGAAGATGCAATGGAATATTGAGCTAGGCGCACACCTTTTACAGGTTGAGAGAAGAGTTTGTGGTGAAACCAAGCACTTGGATAGGGTGGGTGATCACATAAATCATCACAGAACTTGTCACATAGTTGATCACAACATAGACTCAATTTGTTTGTGTGATGGAAGTTAGTGCCAGACCTGTTGTGCACACCTTAGAGAGACTAGGTGCAGAGTTCATTGGTAGAACCAAGCACTTGGGAAAGGTGAATGAACGCAATATTTGTCGCATATCTAACCAAAGAAGTGATCACATAAGAGAAACACAAAGGGTGATCAAAGAAGTGATTGCGAAGGGGAGCAGTTCTTGGTTGCAACAATTTTAAGCACTTTGGTGTGTTGGACTACCTGGGGTGACCTAGAGCAGCTTCATAGCAGGAACTGGTTGGACACGTTTCCATCATGACGTCTTCATGTCGTGCATCGTCGAGAAAATCAGTTGAGTTGATCTGGGTTGTTGGTTTGATCACATACTTCGGATGAGGTGACTCTTCGTAGAGTTACAACAATAAGTTAGCAACAATATGACTTGATAGTCAAGCGGTGGTTGCATGGTGCCTTGAAGTGAAAGAAGTCAAGGTGCAGATATGGCAGGGAATTGGAGATGAGTTGAGTCGGTTGCATGTGAAGATTGGGACTTAGATGGATTTATGAAGTGGATGGATGGGCTCATCCTTGTATTGCAACAAAGGTCTTGCAGGTTTGTGGAGATGCGGATGATGATTAAGGAGAGTTCATGCAGGGAGTCGATTGCTTGGGAAAGTGGAGGTCCAAGACAACAAACTTAGAACATGGTTGTAGTGAAGGATGTTGTAGGATATGTATGGCTAGTTTTGAGTTCTTGCATTTCCTAAGTGTTGTAATTTGAAGGGAAATTGGATAACTTGGTGGTTTAAGTGCAATCTGTTGTTGCGGTGAAAACTAACAGACTTGAGGCTGACTCAAGTGTTACAAATTTGAATATTTCTTGTAGCAATGTGGGATGCCTTGGTTGGGTTAATGTGCGTAGAGCTTAGGCGACCTACTTGGACAAGTCATTGGGTGGACTTAGGTAGATTTGGATGTAGTCGTGGGGATGGATTGAGGAAGCTTCCTAACTCTTTGATGAGGTGCATTTGATAGGTCGTTGTGGTGAAGTGGGTAGTGAAGTCTCGACATGTCGAGTTTGAGAGGATGGATGAGATGCCCTGGTGTTTTTTTCCTTATCCATACTTGTTGGATCATGCGATGACTTGGCAGTCATGATGACATTGCTAGAGTTTGAATGCTTGCAGAAGGTGCAGAATGTAGACCAAGTAACTTTTGTAGTGTTCGTTCGCCTTTGGTATGGGACATTGGATGAGGAAGAGCGCACCTTGGTGACTTGCGAATGTTTATGAGAAAACTCAGAGATCCAAGAGGGTCATTGGTTGGAGTTGGAAGAAGTATTAGTGTGAACATGCCTAAGGCATGTAATTTCTTTAAGGTGACATTCTAATTGGAGCTCTTTGGACAGTTCGTTGGGATGTTTGAGTAGTGAGGGCATGTTGTCCACACTCATCGTAGATTTTTAGTTATGGAGAGGTGACTTGATGAAAGGAGGAAAGTTGAGGACTTTCCTTCGCTTGGAGGATAGTGCGGATAAGAAGATTGCACCATGAAGAGATTACTTTGGCATGGGCGTTTCTCTTGCATTCGACATCATGGTTGAGGGTGGAGCCTAAGAATTCCAAGGCATAGAGAGGTAAACACAAAAACATGGTCGGGTGATGAAGTAGTGGGGTAGAGGCAGTCTGGACGTGCAGTTCTTGGTGCAGATTAGCTAATTATGCCATGAGGTGGATAGTGGAGTCAAGTTGTTGTAGATGACTTTATTTTTGGGTGACTTCATAATGCAACAATGTGAAGGAGAATTTTCCTTGGTTTTCGATTGTTGTGCGGATGGACTGAATTGTGAAAGGAAGTGACGAGTTTATGCATGAGGGTGTGCAGACTCGTGAAGTGTGATGGTTGGACTAGTCATTCAACTAGTTCACGACTTGGGAAAGAAAAACAACATGAAAAGGGGGTCAAGAGTATAGACGTGCTAGTAGGTTCAAAGTGCAAAACTTAGAAATTGTGGAGGATCTCCTTGAAGAAGACCGGACGACGAAAAAAATAGTGATGTAAGGATGAATGTGATAGAGATGTGAACAAAAAAGACTATGTTCAGACATTGAGATGCACATTTCAAGAAATGGATGTGACGGTTGAAATAAATACCCAACCAGTGTAGAACTTGAGGCTAGCATTGTGCGGAGACATGATAGAGATTGGTTGAAGTATGGGCGCAACAAAAAGTTCATTAAAGTTCCACACTTAGAAATTTTTGAGGTTTTGGTTAAGGTTGCAACAACAATTAATGAAACAACAGCAATGAAATGTAGAGTGATCGTTGCATTAGGGCAGTGGCATCTTAGACATTGTAGAAAGCGTTGGAGAGGAGAGGTCTTTCCATCATAGAGAACAGTTGGGTCGCACAAAAATTTGGGCATAGGGAAGTGTGTATGGTTTCATAGGGTTCCAATGATTTTTGCACGAATTGGAAACTTGGGGTTTCCACTTCGCAGGGAAATTTGAGGTTTACAATTTGACATAATTTTGGGGTTTCCAACAGACTTAGTTGCAACAGAGGCATGGGTTCGGTAAGAGACTTGGAGATCATATATTTTTCAGATGTTTTCAAAGACAAAAATGATTTGAAGTGGGGGGGATGTAAGGTCTAAGGCGCTAAGCCCGAGCGTGTGCACTTCCACAAGAAACTAGAATGAAAGAAATTGGGTAGGTAGGATGCTCAGTGCATTTGAAGAAACAAAGTCTTCATATATGGGGAGAGTTGGGGTTTCTTAGGCATGCGACATGCCAAGAGATGAATCCACCCAAGATGCCTTGTGACACAAGTCAGACAATGGCCGATTTGATGAAGTTTGATAGAAATACTTGGGTGCTCCACCAAATGGATGAATTGGCTAAGGGATGGGCGATGCACTTAGGTGTGTCGGCTCAACTCACCTAAGGGGCATGTTGGGCAATTCAATTGCTTAAATTGCTTTCATTTAATTATCAACCAGGGATTCTCATAAGCTTGTGATGATGCTAACAAAATATATGTAGGAGTAGGCATCTAACTCTAATCTAATAAAATTCAATCAAATCCTAACTCTTTCATTCCACTTAATAAGACTTAGTTGTTGTAGGAAAGAAAACACTAGCTCCCTTACAGGAGGTCCTCTCATGATGTTTCACAAAACCTATCAACAATCAAGATCATCAAGTAAACACACATGCATTAAAAATAAATACACTTAAAAAGGCTTAGTTGTTGTAGGCATGAAAACAATAGCTCCCTTACAGGAGGTTTTCTCATAATGTTTCAAATAACCTATCAACAATCAAGATCATCAAATAATTCTAATAAAAACAATAAAGCATATA
>ML781735.1:92064-107791 GCA_009831015.1 Picea engelmannii
TAAACTAAAGAATTATAAATCTAAACTAGAGAATGGAAACTGATGTGAAAATAAAGCTTGATTCTTATTCCATCATAAGTTGGACACAATGCTCCAAGAGTCCTCCCCTTGAAATGGAGGAGGCACTCCTATTTATACAAAAAGTTAAGATAACTTAGATCCACAAATCTCTCCTAGATCCACAAATGTCTCATTTGGTTACAACCATGTGCTCACACCTATCAAGTGATATCTCTACAAATCCTCTCACAAATATTTCTTTCATGATTAATCTCCATCCAAGATACTTGAGTATATCTCCATATCTTCATAAAATCCTCAAAGGGTTGAAGAGGAAATTCGAATTTGAGGCTTGATGGTCAAATTTGACTTGGTTGGAGTCTTCAAATACACCTGTAAACATCATGAAACTCATCCCACTTTCATATATAAATGTAAACATGTCATTTCTCCAATATTTAATCATAAATTCACTCAAAAACACTAAAATAGATGCATTGGAAAATAATATGTCTAAAACCCATGTAATCATGAAAATGGTTTAATGTAAAGGTATGGGAAAGCGAAATATGGTTAAAAGTGAAGTGAAAGTGAATTGAAAGTGAAGTGAAAGGTTGGTAAAAAGATGGTACTTTGGCGACCCAACAGGGCACACACACCCAAAGGATAGTTAAATTGGACATATGGGGTTGCTGGTTGTTCACGTGTAGTGGGAATACTTGGGGTTCAACATTAATTCACCAACAAAACCCTAAAATACTGACCCTTTCATCATCACCCACAAGCAGGTGAAGTCTCACCCAAGGTATTTATGGGGACTGTAGGAACTAGGTTTCCAAAGTCATGAAGGGATGGGGTGCATTCATTATAACCATTACACTTATGATCCATGTGGATATCAGTGGCCACCCACCTTTTCCTTCTATCTCACATTCAAATTTCATCTTGGCAGTTACAGTTTTCATCTTGGCAATATTTTTCTAGATTTTCAAATCCCAAACTTCTGGAGTCATTTTGAGGACCTAAATGACGATTTTTTGGACTTTTTGGGGGGAAGGGGTTGTAAAAATCATTCCTTGACCCTTAGTGTAATTTTTACTTCTCGGATAGGCCTTTTTGATGAGGTACCGAACGCCCCCAAAAAAGATCATATGCAAAAGTTACGACCCCGGGAAGTTGATGTACAAACTTACCCCAACGAGGCCCACATGAGTTTTGGCGTTTCATCTCCTAGGGTTAGGTTTTTGGATGTCTAGGGTTTTGGAATTCATGTTTGATGTAAAAAGGATTTTGGAGCCTCATTGTACTCATATTCTTGTGAATGAGCGCAACCGTCACATCTCTTCTCAGAGATAAGCCATCACCATTCTAACAAGCTTGTTTCAGTCTACATTTTACAGTTTCAACATATTTATTTATTTAATAGAAGCCAAGTTTTACTGTATATCTGTTATTTTTCATGGTACCTCTGTGTTAATAATATAGATCTGTATTCATTTCATTCTGCTCATTAAATACAGATCAACTTAGCATTTGTTCATTATACCATTTATCATGTGCACAAAATCATTAGAACATATAACATATTAATATTAACCATACATTATATGTGTGCAATAAACATAACAATAAGCACATCATAACACAAATATACCAAGATTTAACATGGTTCACCCAATATGGGATACTTCCACTATGACCGACTTCTTATATTATTCATAATCGTCTCTTACAAAAATATGCACACTGCACTCATACATTATGCCCTTGTCATTCTCCTATCCTTCTATCTATCTCTCTTCAATATTATATTCATGCATATAGTGTGTACTTATCTCACTCACACATTCACTACTACTTGCTCACATTCTCAACTACCAATAATTTCTAAGTTACTTCTCTATCCCAACCCTTACATATTTATACATTTACATTAGGGATTATCCATTTTCAAATGGAACAAAATTCTTAATGCCTTTCCTTCTTTCATGCACGTTGATCCTGAAAATGTGCTAAATGTCTTCCTTCTTCTCTGTGTGCTCCTGCACGGTTTCCAAAAATGGTCCCAAAATTCATTACCCAATAGGAAACCAACACTCACTTGTGGCTCACCCTGAGCCACTTAGTTACTTTGCTACGCTCCCTTCAATGTCACAACGAGCTTCTCAAAAGTATCCTTTGTAGTTGTGATATTTTATTTTGATTGTACTTCTTGTGCCAGAATCTCTTCTGCCATATATGAAATAATAGGTTTCTTCAACTTATCTGCACTATCTTGTGTTGGTTGCTTCACTATGCCCTTCTCTACTGCAAGTTCTTCTGTCACCCTGAACGCTTCCTCCTATAGTGGCTCAAGATTTTATGCAAGAGTCTATTGTTTCGCTCTGATTTGATTTATCTCTTAATGTATCTTCCTATTCTCCACTATTGCAGCCATTCTCTCTGAAGGTGGAAAAGTACTCATTGTTTCTTTGATCTTTTTCATCTTCTCCCGCGCAATCTGTAACCTTTGTTCCAAAACTTGTATCTCAGCATTCTCTAGCAACTAAGTCCATACTTGTGTGATTTCTTCTTACCAATTTCCATATTCTTCATCCAATCTCTTGATGTTATCTACTATCATCGCAACTATCTTATCCATTTTCTTTCTTTCTTCGGGTGGAGTACCTGGTGTTGTGTGCGCTTCCAAATCAACAATCTTCACGCAGAATCCCTGAATAGTTTCATTGATCTTCTTCACTTTCTCTTCCAATGGGGCATCGACTTCCATGTATACTTTTGATATATTGTTGTATACTTCATGTATTGTGTCTTTGTCTACAACACACTCAGTTATGTGCTTTATAAGCTCTGGGTCTTCTTTGGCTATCTGTTCTATGCCAATGTTTATGCAACAATAACCCTTTCTCATTACCCTCCGTCTTCTTTTATAGATTGTTGCTAGTTGTTCCATTCCTCTTTGCGCCCCAATTTGTACTCCCACCCGATTATATTCGCATTCAATTCCTTCCATATTCTATATTAAATTCATATATTTCGACGGATCATGGTCTAGATTTTCCAGCCTATCAAGATATTTGTCTCTTCTTTTCATTTATGACTACACGTTCTCGCCATATTTCCATTATACTTTCTCTTTAATTCCTTTCTTGTCTTCTGTGTAGGTCTTTCTCATATTTTTTCAATTCACCTTTATGTGCGTAGTTCTATTCTCCTTTCTTTTCACGACATTTTCTTGTTCATTTATTTTTCTTCTAGTTTGACCTTTTGAACAATACTTGATTTGAAACTTCAAATTATATTATCTCTTCAAATGTTTATTGTGGCTTTCCTCAATCTCTTTTATTTTTGTTTCTTCTCTTTTTCTTTTTCTTCTATAATACAATATAACACAAATACTATGGTACACATATTGCATGCTCAGACTAGTGCGCATAAGCACAATGGTCCCTATACAGTTTCATTTGACTACCATTTACGATCCCTTCCATTGTTTCCCAATTAAATTTCTCCAAATGAACAACATATGCCCCTGTCCTAAATATTATCACATATGGACCCAACCAGTGCATTTGGAACTTTCCAGGGTGCTACAAAAAATTGTTTTCATAGAGAAAAACTAAGTCTCCCATCTGGAACTTCTTATGTTTAATGTGTCTGTCATGCCATGCCTTTTCAAGTGCTTTCTGAACTTTCTGATGAAATCCTACGATGAAACAATCTTCCTCCAGTTCCACTAGTTCTGACATTATTTTCTCTATTGTGCTAGAATCAGTGGGCTCTGCCAGTGAGACAATGCACAAAATCGACACAATGAACTCCATGGGCATAACTGCTTCCTGGACATATACTAATCGAAATGGTGTATGTTTTGTCATCTTCTTACGTGTAGTTTGATATGCCCATAGTACTGCAGGAATCCTCACATCCTAGTCATCTCAATTCACGTTACATATCTTTGTTAGTGCATGCCCTAGGATCTTGTTAGATGCTTCCACTGTTCCATTCGCACGAGGATGATAAGGTGTGCTCTTTTAGTGATAAATATGAAATTCCTTTGTCAAAGAAACAATCATTATATTCAAGAAATGTGTTCCCTTATCACTCATAAGGATTCTCGGGCATCCAAACCTTGTAACAACATTCTCAAAGAGAAAATGTGCAATAGTCTCCGCGCTACAATTTCTGACAAGTTTTTCTTCATCCCATCGGGTCAAATAATATGTCGCAGTGATTATATATCTTGATGTTGACCTTTTTGTTGGTGGGTTGATCGGTCCAATGAAATCAACTTCCCATTTATCAAAATCCTACAACATAACTTGTGGTACTAATGACATATTGTCTCTTCTAAAAGGATTCCCAACTTGCTAACAGACATCATAGGTTTGACAAAATACCTTAGCATCCTTATGAATGGTGGGCCACCAAAGTCCTGTGCGCAAAATATTTTGATCTCTTGCTTTCCCTACATAGTGGCCTCCTGCAACTCCTTCATGTTCCTTTGATAATATCATAGGCCTTTCATGCTCGAATACACATCGCCAGAGAATACCGTATGCACCTAACTTACACAAATTTCCCACTATGAGATGATAATTTGTTGCCTTTACTACTAATTGTTTCTTCTGCGTAGTTCTAAATTTAGGTGGGGCTACTCATGTGCTCAAGAGATGGAAAATATCAGCAAAGTAATCATCGACCATGTTTACTGCAAAAAAAGTGTGCATCTTGTAGGTTGTCATCCAAATTTCCTGCATTTTCCCCTATTACTATGCATGAAAAATTATAAGGACCTGAGTTCAATTTCCCTGGTTTAACAATCAATTCAAAATCATACTCCTGAAATAATAACAACCATATGCATATCTTACCCTCCAACAATGGTTTATTGACTAAGTATCCCAACAAAAAATGATCTGTGTACATCTTAAAAATATGATCCTAATAGATAATGTCTAAACGTTTGTAGTGCATACACCATTTCCAGTCCTTCACACTCTACAATAGTGTAATTCTCTTCAGTAGTTGACAAATTCCTGTTGGAAAATGCAATGGAATGATCGAAACCTCCTTCTCCTGGCTAAGCTAGAAATACGCCTAATTTTATATATGATGCATCTACGTGAACATGTAATTACTTCTTCCAATATGGAAATACTAGAATCGAAGTGCTAACCAGTTTCTTCTTCAAGGTATCCAAACTTTTTTGACATTCCTTGTTCTATTGAAATTTAACCTCCTTCTTAAACAATCCTTTCAACAGGGCAGTGATCTACCCGTAAACTGTAATAAATTTTTGTAGTACCCCATATGATCCAATGTTGCTTGCAGTTGTCGCACTAAAGTAGGTGGTGGCAAGTCAACTATAAAAAAAATCTTCACGGGATCAACTAAAAGTCCTTGTTTACATACTACATGACCCAACAAGATACCAATTGGTGCACATAAAATGCACTTCTTCAAGTTCAAATAAATATGGAACTATCTACATCTTTCCAACATCAAGCACATTGTTTCAACATGGTATTTTAACAAAATGAACACTATCCAATCATACAAATATACTTCTGGGAACTTATGGATAAATTCTTTAAAAGATGTGACAACAACTTGAGAAAATAATGTTGGTGCATTTTTCAATCCAAAAGGCATGATTGTATATTGATAACATCCCCATTTTGTTGCAAATGTTGTCTTATGTCTATGCTCCTGCACAATCTTAATCTGGTGATATCTAGATAATCCATGAGTAAATGAGTAAACTTCATGTCCTCCTACATTTTCCAAAACTTAAACTGTAAACGAGGTAGGAAAAGGGTCATGTAAGAAAGCATCATTCAATTTCTGCAGATCCACACAAATTTCGATTCCACTTGTTTTGTTATCTTGAATCACCATTAGAATGATCCATTCTAACTCTACGACAGGTTCAATAATCCCAGCTTCCAGCATCCTATCCATTTCTTCTTTCACTTTCTTCTTATATATTGGGTTCAATCGATATGGTCTTTGCTTCACTCGCTTGGCATATGGATTCAAAGGGATATTCATCTCTCTCAGGTCCCCAACAATCCATTTCATTTCTAAAATGTAGTTGGAAAAAGGTCATGTTATTCATGCAGTAAATCATCAATATTCTCGACAGTTTCTTCATTCCAGTAGTCTCTTATGTTTTCGAACTAGGGATTATACTTTGTACCAATATTCACTTTGCACGTTTTAAATGGTTTTTCATACTCAAAAGACTCAAGCTTGGGACCCTCTACTATGCATTCTCTTTTGATTTCTGGTATTTACAAATTCCCCAGGTTTTCATCCTCATGGTCTTCTCCAACTATGTTATAACATTCCACAATCTCTTGAAAAGTCGCAGAACATCTGTGCACACTACATAAGGGTAATAGCTCTATCAAGTCTTCTGATGTAAAGATCTTGTTCTTGATAATCTATAGAGTTGTGTCTATCAAAGTGGCATCGTTGTCAAAAATGAAAGTTACCTTGAAGTTACAAGTAAAATCCTCCTATTCTGCTATTCCTGCATGTACTTCCAATTCTAAATACCAGTTATTTGGGATCATATCTAGAGTGTGTACAAACAAGTGCATCCATTCTTGCTTAGGTATTGAACTCCATGTTGTGGTGCACTGTCTAAGATGATCTATAGGAAAACTCAACCTAATATACTTTTGCATGGAATATTTAGTTTCTGTTATGAACCTGACTTGTAATATCCTTCTGCATTACTGGAAATTATCTATTCTATTCTTATGTGTAGTCCACCATCTTGCAAGATTCACTTTTAGCGCAACATATACAGCTAGTAATCTTTGTTGATAACATATCTACAATTCAAACT
The DNA here is from genome assembly GCA_009831015.1 of Picea engelmannii. Classification (NCBI taxonomy): domain Eukaryota; kingdom Viridiplantae; phylum Streptophyta; class Pinopsida; order Pinales; family Pinaceae; genus Picea; species Picea engelmannii. The sequence continues at coordinate 98,924 of ML781735.1, forward strand.
CTTTTACTAAAGAATCAATATCTTCTAGTCCATCATACTTCGAGGGATCACATACCTCAGTTCCAATCCAGTGCAATAAGCAGGTAATACGAGCACATCTCCTTGTGGATACTTCATGTAATATATGTTGCCAATGTTTCAGGGCTTCTTCTGAATATGACGTGCAATAATTGATGCTTCGCCAACTGAGTACACCTTTAGCAGTATGATTAATATAGTCATCCATCCGCTTGGTCATATTGTAAAGGTTATTGAGTTATTTTCCCCTTGTTGGATCCACATACCATCTTCCTTTTGTGGGATCCAATGGCACAATAACTGTTGCTACTTCAAAGATCATTTGTCTCTTTTTCAGATCAATAATGGTGTGGTTATCAAAATCCCAATTGATTCCAAGCAATCCTGGATAAGGTTTACTACCATCTATTATCTCAATTACCTCAAAATATACTATGTTGCACACTCCATGGATATCAACATTCACCTATGTTAGTCTTCCAATCAGGACAAGCTTCTGTTGATTTACTAGCCTCAACTGAATCGATGACCAGATCAACTTTGGTTTTCCCATCATTTCCCATGTTTTCTTTGGAATGACATTCACATCAGATACTAGATCCAAGATGATATTATCCATATCATAATATCCTACCTACGCATCAAGTCAAAATTCCTTGTTCATCCTTTTCTTGCGTTGTACCTAGTTAACTTCTCATTGTGCACTAGGTGTTTATGTATCTTACATGCATTGGTCGATCATCTCATGCAGTGAATTCAATTCATTTTCATACTTTATTAGTTATAAAAAACTATTTAAGAAACTTTTAAGAGTCTTACCTTCTCAATTTTCCTTTTTTTCATCGAGTGGTCATAGGTTGGAGGCATGTCATACACAGGTGGCCTATCATACACATGATTTGAATTCGATGCTACCCATTCTGTTTCTAGTAGCTCTTTCCTTTCTTGCTTATATGTGTCTCTCTCCTTCCTAGTGTCAAACGTCAAAGGAGGTTTTGTTGCTTTCTTGACCCACTACTGAGTCCAAATTCCTTGTTCCATCACATCAACTCATGTTCTTGCTCCTCCATGAGTAACTATTGCTACCCTTGGTCTATCACCACACTCTTATGCTGCTATCATATGAACATTATGGTTCCTCTTTTTTTTCCACTTAGCGATCAACTACGACCAATATTATGTCGTGTGATCCAACTATCTACAATATGTGCATGTCGTGCAAGGATTTGGCCAATATTGCACAAAATTCCCAGGCTAGTTACAATTATAACATATAATTAGTCCTCTTCCTCTATCGAATACTCCTCTTCCGTGACCAATGAATCCTCCTCTTCCTCCTTCATTATATCCCCTCAGAGTATTATTTTTTGACACTCCAACTTCCATTCCTTCTTCCCATTGAATTATATATGCATCTGCAGTGTGTTCTCTCATTAGATCAAGTGTGTGACATTCCTTTCCATCATGTCCCACTGGCTTACAAAAGTTGTAAATTAGGTTTTTGGCAGTGCTATGGTACTTCTGCATCAAAGGATAGGAAGTCGGGTGATGACTCATTATTCTGCATATCTCACAATATACTCCTCTTCCTGTGGCTAAGGGATTTAGGGATCCTGTAGCCAAATACTCTCTAAAGGTTGGACACTCGTTATTATGATGACCTTTTGTTATGCATGTAACACACCAGAAATTTTCGCACTTTTCCTTCCCTTTAGCAAGCTCCTGCAACTGAATTGTCAATGTTGCTAAATATGACTAAAATTGAGCCATCCTTGCACCATTTTTTCCTACAGGGGATGCTTTCAACTTCATGGCAATCTATTGTGATTCTGACTATGATGTAATCTTTTGTTGCATCAATGGGCATCATATATGTGGCAACAATCCTGCAATGAACCATTCCATATACTACGCATTTGGAATCTAGAAGGTCAATCGATCCATCATTATCTTGAATCTCTGATCAAAATCCCATACTAATTCACTCTGCAACTGCTTGATCTATTTCAGTTATGTAATACACTACGACTCATACTTCGGTTTTTGGAATTATTTTAACAAGGATTTTCCGATGTCTGCTAATGTTCTGTCTTGTCCCACAGGAGTAGTAGACTGATACTTGATATACCAAAGTAATGTGCAGACTTTGAATGTTGTATCCAACTGCATGATCTTCACATCGCCATCCTGGGTATTATTCACTGTCCATATTGCTTCACAGAAAAACAAGTGTTGTTTTGGATCTTCCAAATCTGCTCCGTGAAAGAAAGGCATTCTCAAAGTGGGGTCTACTCCCGTCATCGTGTACTGCATAATATTATTCCTTGGTGACACTACTTGAAGCTATGTTTTCATACTACTTTCACTGCTATGACTACCTTTACTGCTATCTTTTCTTCCTTCACTAACTACAAGTGAAATTTTTCATATATTACCTCAGTTCTTGGAGACACACATGGGATCATGGGTTCGACATAGAGTTTGGCCTGAGTGGGATGTAATGGATATCCTTCTCCTGGACTAAGATGACGATCCTTTTTCTTTTCTATGTGTGATATTCCTTCGATCTAAAGTAATACACCAATATCTCTTTCCTCAAACCCACTATGCTTATATTCTCTCTTACAAAGTTTCATATCTTACCTTAGTTTTTGGAGACACACATGGGGTCGTGTGTTCGACATAGAGTTTGGCCTGAGTGGGATGTAATGGATTTCCTTTTGTTGGACTGAGTTGACGATCCTTTTCCTTTTCTATGTGCAGTATTCCTTCAATATGAAGTACTAAACCAATATTTCTTTCCTCAACCCCATTTTGTTTCTCTTCTCTATCAGCCACATTCCTCTTTCTACTGTACCAAAATATTTTTCCACTACGCAATACTCCAATCACTTATTTCATCACAGATTCTTCTTCTCTCAGAATTCTCATTCCATCTGCTCCTTATTATTTCTTTCCTACATCCCTCTCTTCTATAACTCATACCATCCCCTGGTCATCCCCTGCTCCCCCTATGCACACGAAGGTGCTTAGCTACTAGGGAAATTAGATTCCATCTTCATAACCCCCTTATCACACAACAAAATCTTGATCCAAGTAGACAATGATTTCAAATATATTCCGCGTGGACCGGTAAAGAACTCTCTTTCAACAACATTATATGACTGGGTACAATCTATAGAAAACTTGGTAATATAACCCCCCAATACACTATTCAACCAAACATCAACTATGCATGAGATTCAATTGCTTATAGTATTAACTTGCTAAATCAACTTAGGGGTCCAATTCCTTGAAACATTCCATTCTTTTCAACTAATATTTGTATCCACTTAGACAAAACATTTGGGAAATAAACAAATAAAATCTCATGTAAATTTGTAAACACGTACCTCTATAACCATTTCTCCAGACGGATCCGCAGATTCTTATTATGATCTCTAGCAAAATAACACTATTTTTCCTCTAACCACTATCCAATATCTTCCTTAGTCAGCCTCCACATTCCTCTTAGTCACAGATCCTGGTCTCGACAACAGAACCATTTGTTGGCACACAATGGGAAAACTCAGGGTTCAACATTAATTCACCAACAAAACCCTAAGATACCTATAAACCTCATGGCCCGTATATGAGTCAAGTTTTTGTTGTCTGCCTTAGCCCTTGAAGTTTCAAGCTTTAGACTAGTCTATCCTCTGCGTATGCGTTGCGCTACCCAGAGGCATTGCTTAACCTCTCGTTGCTTCCCCTGCCTCCTTTCATCTTAAAATTAAACGTTTTACTCAATTGCATAGGGTCAGCCTTGCATATTTGAAACCCCATTCAAAGTCTCCTGAGCATTACCAAACCTTTTAAGAGCCCTCATTCTGAGTCATGGAGACCCCTAAATCGAAGAAGGTACATAAAGGAGGCAAGATAGTTAGGATAGAACCAGTGGAAATGCTTCTTTTTAATATAGAACCCATGGCAAGAGAGGCCTTTCAAAGAGTAGGGTGCCTATTCTTCTGTCATAACATGCAGAGAGGCCATCCAGAGGTAGCAAGACAGTTTGCATTGCAGTTTGATGGTAAGACAACTAAGGTTGGGGATTTGGAGTTTGAAGTGACTAAAGCCTCCATCTCAGCTACAACAGGGATCCCCATTACAGGTGAAATATGGTTCAAAGCCATGGCTTTGAGTTCAACTTATGCAAAATATCTCTTTAAACCTTAATATCAAGCCAATGACCTATCCAAAAGTATGCCAAGGATCCAATTGATTGAACAATTTGATAGACTGTTGAAGATCATACAGAGATAATTTACTTGTGAAGGGAGATTCAACACATTATACCAGTACCATATAATATTGTTGCTACATTTTACTGGTAAGGTTGAGATGAATATTCCTTATTACTTGTTGAGGAGTATAGGTAAGATGTCAGACAAGATACATGCCAAATCTAAAGATGTGGGTTCTAGCATTTTCCACTCTGGATTAATCAGAATGCTAGTATATGAGGAATTGGGCAAGAAAGATATTTCATGGGAGAATTTTGTGGTTACCTCTCATTTTAAGTTGGATCTAGAACCCACTCCTCAATCACAAAGGGAAATTTCTTTGTCACCTACCAGTGCTGCCAAAGCAGGGACCAGTAGGAAGAGAAAGGGAAGAGCCCCTGTTCAAGTGTCAAAGGTCAACAAGAAGGTCATTGAAGCCGAGGAGGAAGTTTTTCCTTTTCCACACAGATATTTTTCACCACCTCCTCCACCAGGGTTAGAAGAGGTGCCTCCTTCTACCAAAGCTACATCTAAGAGAGGGAAGAAGCTTCTCTTTTCCCCTTCTCCTCTAGCAGTCGAAATCAAAGGTAAAATACCTTTCACAAGGTCATCAATTCCTAAGGAGGATTATAGAGAGAAGTCCTTACCAGAGATCCCTATTCAAAAGAAGAAGGGGAAGAATATTGAAAAGCCTATAAAGGAGAAATTAGAAACCCTTGTACAAAATAAGAAGGGTAAAGGTGCTAAAGGAACTTTGGAGAAGAGAGATGAGACCTCTGAGAAAGGCATTTAGAAGCCTGCCGAAAGAAAACAAGAATCCCTTGTACAAAAAGGTAAAGGTACTAAAAGACCTTTGGAGAGAGAAGAGGAAACCCCCATGAAACACTTCGAGGAGCCTGTGGTAAGAAATAAAGAAACCACTATGTAGAGAAAGAAGGGTAAAAGTAAGGCCGTTGAGAAACCTGATGAGGTGGACAAGACACTTCCCATGGAGGAGGAAGAAGAGGCTGAGGAAAATCCTATTAAGACTGAGCATGCCACTGTCCCTTGTGACAGTCAGACCTACAAAAGACTTATCAAGTAGCTTAGAGATGCAAGGAAAGAAATAACTCATCTTAAAGCAGAAGACAAGGTCCACTTGGCTCAAATGGAAGAGCTCATGGTTGGCTACAATCATACCCTCAACTTGGCAAGGTTTGCAGCGAGAAAGGATCTACCCCTTCATAAACAACTGAAGAATCTTTACAGTCTCATAACAGAGGCTTTCAGTCTTAGAACAAAAAGTTAAAGGCAAAGATGAAACACTTTCAAGATGAGGTAGCCCAAAGGAATTTATAGGTGTTGGTTGAAGCTGCCATTGAGGATGATAAACCAGCAACTAAGGAGAGTACAACTACTGAAAAAGCCTGCCAATGCTAAGAAGAAGAAGTATGTTGTGCCAATTGAAGATCCTCTTTCTACTAGAAAGAGTGTGAGGCTAAGTGTTAAAATGAAAAAATAGCTGGTAATGGTAAGCTTCATTTTTTAGAATTGTTCCTTTTTGGGAGGGTTAACTGATATGCACATACTAGCTATACCATCATACAGGCTGCTAATCGTTTAACTAGCTTGGTTTTGAGTTTTTGCTAAGTGCTAGTTTCCCTAGTGGTAAAAGGCACTACCCATTATACAGTCAAGGCACTTAATTGCAATGGTTTTGTCATCATGAAAGACCACAAATTTCTCTGCACACTTTCAAGATTGAAGGTGCTGCGTTTTTGGCAATGCTACCTGATCTGCACACAGATGCAGCGTAAGTGGTGCTACCTACAGGAACTACCTAATATTTAGCAGAGAATAGAATTGTCATATGGGCGCAATACAAAGGCGCTACCTACAGGAACTACCCAATATTTTACAAAGAGCAGAGTTTGTACACATATGCAGCACAATGATGCTACCTACAGGTGCTACCTTTTCTCCTGGTAGCGTGCTACCCAAATTGTCTACCCAAAGAAGCTGTCAATAAAGACCAGGGATCTAGGAGGACCAAGCTAACAGCTTTGGGATAAATTGATGATGAATAAGGATGGAGAATCAACAGCTGGCATCATGAAGACAACCACGTGCTTTGAAGGAAACATGGCAAACAAGGAGCTACCCAGCAAAAGGGAACCAATTCAGTTTGAATTTCAGTTGGATTAGTCACCAACATTTTCCTATTTTATATCATAGATGGTTAGATAAGTTGTTAGGGAAAATGAATGTTTAGAGTTTTTCAAGGGAAGGGGGCCAGCTCGTACCTCCAGCTATTGCATCCCTTTTGTTATAAATATATAGATCATTTTCTTTAGCAGGCTCATATGGTTGAGAAAGGCTCCCTTTACTTGTAATATTTTGATGAAGTGACTATGATCTAGTGATGTACTGGACTTAAGATTTTTTGGCTAATAGAAATCATTTTCTCTTTCAGTCTATTTGCTTCTGATGCTAAATTTTCATGCTTTGAATGATTCACATGAATTATTGTGGTGATGTTATGGTGGATGTTTGATCATTATATTATCATGATGTTTATTTAGCTTCCTTAGTTTCTGATGTCAAGAAGATCTTGTGATTAGAAACTTTCTTCCTTAGACTTTTGTAGACCTGATGTTTGTAGCAGTCCCTACACTCCTCTCATTCAAGTCTTCCCTCCGTTCATACTTACTCCCAAAATACTGATAGAAGTTAGCCAAGACCTTAATTGTTGGTGCATGCTAGCCCTATTGGCTAAGTTAGAACATTACCATTTGAGTCCTTTTCCATTTGACCCTTTAAAACACTCTTTCATTCACGTATAACTTGATGGGTATTGGGCTTTCCTTCCATGCAATCTAAAGGTGACTCCTAGTGCTAACATGGGCTACCTAGCATGCAACAAGTGTATGTACATGGGCTAACTAGCATGCAACACACGTGTGTACGTAGGCTATTAGTGCAATAGGGTGTGTACATTATCCAAAAAATGGTTTTTTAAAAGGAAACATTAGGAGCATGTTTAGCAAAGTATGCAAATGGATGGGCCAATGTCTTAAATGCATAGATGTAGCATTTTTGGACTATAACAACTATCTTGGTTTTATCACCAATAGTTTCATGTTTTTCTCTCACTTCCACATGTGTGACTCAATTAACTGATGATTGCATGGATCATTTAACTAGAACTATGTGGCAAATTAATTTGGTTTATGTCATTGAGTGTCTAGATCTCTCTAGATCACTACTATGGTGACTTTACTTAGACTTGTAGAACATATCATGTGTAATTAATCAGTCTCTCATTAGTGAATACAATTATATTGATTCTTTTCTCTCATCTCTTCTCTCCTTCTCTCAATTTGCAAGCTTTGTATGAATTGTTCTTAGCTAGATTCTCTATGCAAGTTTCACCACAATTCTATAGTTTTAGTGATTAAGGGTTTCTAGGGTAAATCTATGTGTACTATGTTTGTGTCATTATTTTTCTTTGTATTTTTCTTAAGAATCTATATAAAAATTGCTTCACTTTCATACATTTAAAACTTTCAAGTTGAACTAAAGGAACATCAATGCACATGTGTGAATATGTCTAGAAGTTAATCTAAAGAAGGACTTGTCTGAGGCTATACAACTAAAATTGGGCATATGGAATCACCTCGAATGATCCATAAACTCTCATGGATAACCCACTAGAATGATGCATCATAACATATCTTACAAGTTTATCCAAACTCTTAGTTCATGATTGTTTTACTCGATATTAAGATGTAATATTTGTAAGATTTTACTTATCAACCTGCAAGAGGATCTAGAATCTAATTAAGAAGAAATTCAGTTAAAAATTTGAGAAAAGAGAAGAGAAGAAGAAGAATTATATAAATGTAATTCTCATTAACCTGTTGAAGGAAGAATACTCATCCAAAGATATTCAAACTTGAATACAATACAATGAAATTGAATGCAATAGAATCAAATTAGTAGTCATGCAACTATTCTAGGATTAATGTCATACAAAGAATGAGAGAACATGTCCATGAAAACACAAGTGCACTTTCATGAGGGAGTTAACTTGGATTTTACTAGCCAAGTGTAGTAAACTAGCTCATAATAGTAAACTAGCTCCTAGAAAATAGGATATGCTCCTTAAGTGTGCTTTCATTCCTAAAAAAGTGGAATTAACCCTATAATGTAGGAAAGAAGCACCCCTACCCCTTGAAAAGTGGAATTTACCTCATATAAATCCCTAGAATTAAGGGATGAAGCTCAAGTGCTCTCTAGGATAGAGAAAATTAGGCATGGGAGGGAAAATGATGCATGTATACCAACACCCCCTCCCCCTTAATCCTAACTTAGGTGAGTATGATTGATTAGTGGAAAAATAGATATATTTTGACTTCCTCTTTTCGTTATTTTTAATTCCTTTTCATTTACCTGTAACCTTACATTAGCCCATTTTTATGCACATATGCACGATCTAGGCTCAGAGTATTTTCCATTACATTTCTTAGTATTTCATTGAATTATGGTTAAGATTAAGGAGAATTAGTGTATTATGTATTTACTTTTGAAATAATGGTTCATGTGTGAACAA
>ML781735.1:108973-236488 GCA_009831015.1 Picea engelmannii
TAAGAAAGTGGTATTTAACTTAGTAATATTTTCAGATTAAGTGTTTTATGGGTTCTATCCATTTTCAGATCATTAGGTAATCTTGTGTGTGTGTGTGTATATATATATACACACACACAAGATTACCTAATGATCTGAAAATGGATAGAACCCATAAAACACTTAATCTGAAAATATTACTAAGTTAAATACCACTTTCTTATTCCAAAATATTTTATTGACAACGCTTATAGCATGGAAGTGATTTATCCTAATTAACCAAACACTTTAATTGAGGATCATAACTTGCATGATCCAATTACATAAACAAATGCATAATCACTTTATTAATGCTCAAATGTTGCAAGTACAATAAAAGGAATTTACAATACAACAATTGAAGACGCCCTTCAAATGTGATACTCTAACACAAAAAAGAACATCACCCTTGCATTCCTCTCGAAAAATTGAGGAAAATGAGTATAAAATCGACTATATTTTGCTTACAATGCCCCCAAATCCCCTTGGCATGCAAAATAATACAATGACTTTTCTTACAAATTGCTCAAATGCATAAACGGTGTGCACCATTGAATTTCTGGCGAAATATCTTGCAAAAATGATATAAAATACTTGAAATTACGTCAAGGTGACCCCCAACATGCTTTGTGGTGTAGCCTCGTACTATTGGCACACTTTAGGAGACTAAAATCTCTGCATAAAATGTTTAAAACACACAAATGTTGTTTGTACAATGCATTGGGGTGTGTGCCATTAAATAGGCCACCCTTCTTAACAAAATCCCCGAAATTTGTGGCAACTTAATACTAAAATAGACGAAATCTCCACCAAATGTGGGATGGTTGGTTTAGTGGTTAAAACCACTGCTAAGTTTGGCGGGGTCATGGGTTTTATTCCCTTCCATGTGCATTTTCGTTGGCATATGTTTTTATTGTTATAACATATCTGTTTGTTTACAATATAGTTATAACCATATTTAAATATGGTATATAATATATGCCAAAAATCTCGTTGGAATATAAGGTCAAGCCCTCTCGTGGACTTAAGGTGTTGGTAGTGTGGTGCATGGTTCCTGGCCCCTTCCCCCCTACAACCAAAATTTAATACCATAATAAATATATTATATCACATATATATGTTAAGCTAAAATGTGTCTTAGTGGTTGTGGTGGGTATGTTAAGTCATTGGGTTCTCAAGGAGGTCATGGGGTCGAACCCCACTAACCCCAAAATTTTAAAATACATAGACCATATTGGATAATGGGAAGCTTCCATGTGGCAACTTTTCAATGGCCCTCCTATGTCATGTGTCATTAAATAATCGGACCACCTGGATTCCAACCAGAGCCATGTCACCTGCCACTTGTCAGTACTTGGAGCTTCCACTTGTAAAAATATGAAGCTACCACTTGTCAACCTATGACTGCCATGTGTCTCTCTCTCTGAACCTTCCATGTGTCTCTTCAGGGTTGACTTTTTCCCTAGTTGACCTGAACTTTGACCAGACATAACGTTTTCATATGGAATCTATTTGACGCATTTTTTGCATCATTGGAAATCTTGTGATGAGATCTATGCATTGAGAGTGTTTTCAAGAGATTTAGAGACATTCATAATTTTATCTTTTCTTACCCTTTCTAGATTCATATGAGCGTTCTAGATCCTCCTAAACCTTTGTGAGTGTTCCTGGATCCTCCTAGATCATTCCTCCCCACAAGGGAGCTTTTGGACCTCCAAAAGGTTTACATTAAATGAGGGTGATGCCTCCCCACTTGACTTGTACTGCTTCCCCATGCTTGGACCACTTGGCTCATTAGAATCAGCTGAATAACAAGGATGAAGGCTGAAATTATGTTGCTAACATAATAAATCATTCTCGCACTTCCACATCTATCTTCATTCATATTTTCTAGTACTGTCCATGAACAACATATTAACAGTAGTATTGAACATATAGATGCTATTGACAATGAATTAACAACATTCATGCGCTTCCTAACAAAATCCATGTCACATGAGTATAATGGACCTTCATTTGGAATCTTCGAAGAATTATGAAGCACTTAATGATGAGGATATAACTTGAATATTTCATTATTATATTCCAAATCATATCCTTCATTTGCTTTTGTAGACATCATAAACACATTCTTTCTTGCATTCACAACACCTACAACTGTGATTCGTGTCTAGTCACTTGATTAAGATCCCAAATCTCGTTGGACTGTGAAAACCACATTTTTCTTTCCTTTGCATCCATATGTTTTAGGCCTTAATTCAGGATGCAACTTCCAACAATGATATTCATCATGTTTTATTTTCTTGCAATGAGTACATGTGAGTTTTTCTTCTTCCATCTTTATTGTAGCTACATGTTTCTCTTTTCCCTTGTTCTTATTTCCCTTATTCTGATCAAACTCCTTGGAGGAACCATCTTTATCATCCTTCCCCATGGACTCAAGATGCACAACTTGAACACATACTTCATCAAAATTATTGGAATTTAACAAAATAAGAGTATAAGGAATGTAACTATGCAAAGAACCAATGTATTCCAGAAGGGTTTATGTAGAATGTAATGAAATATTTAAAGCCAATGCTTTCTTCCTAAACTCCTTAATAAAATCTTTCACACTTTGTCATTTTCCTTGCCTCAGATGTTTCCATTCCATTTTTTTTTTGTCAATATGCCAAAGGATAAAATTGTTTCCTTAATGCAACCTTAAACTCTATCCAAGAAGAGAGAATCTTACCACTCTTTTGGATACCTTCCTGAAGTATACCTTCCCACCAAATCATTGTTGTGAATTCAAGGTGAAGAGAGGATGATGCAGGAGCATCTCCCACATCAAGCAAGCCAACGCGGAAGCCAAAGGACAGCTGGACAAGCTAGCACAAATTTTGAAACATCTTGAAATTGTTGCGCGAACAATTAATGTGAAAATTTAATGAAGTGCACTTGTATAATGTAATGGACCTTGAGCGGATAGCTCTCATCCTTAGTAGGTAGGAGGCATTTATAGTAGTTAATGCAGGTAGGTAGAATTTAATTCTAGACTAGACTGTTTGAAAGCACAAGAGGGAAACGGGATATAGACACCCTCATTGTGTGTTGTAACAGAGTTAGAAGCACTAGAGCATAGAAGAGAAGTAGAGAGTTGTGTAAGAACACCCATGTACCGATATTTGGATTAATAGAAAGAGGTTGATTCAAATTCATGGTTTTGTGTTTTATTCTCTGTGTATTGATGCTGAATGATATGCTCATGAATATTTACTTCCTAGTATACATTTGATTTTATATGCTGTGTATGTGATTTCATGGTCTGAGTTTGAAGTCTGGAAGGAAGGAGGAATGAGTTTCAATTGTTTCTCTGTCTGAGCAAGATTCCTGTAAGGAGTGCAGTTGAATTGTCCACAAGGAGTGCGTCGACAAAGAGTTCAGAGTGTTGTCTTTGAAAGCTCAGGAGAGGTAGCTCTTGTTCTCATTTCCTCAGAGTGCAGCTAGGCACAGAAGCCATGCAAGGAGTGCGCGGGCCAAGGAGAGTCTCAGAGTTCTGAACCTGAGAAAAATATCGAAGGACTGTTGTTGCAGGCATGCGCAGAGTTGAAGTAGTTGACATTGGAAGGTGTCTGAAGGTTGCGTAAGGAGTGCGTGCCATAATATTTTCTAAGGCTCGAAGTTGTGAGAAGATCAGGAGGAGTAAGGCCTTTGAAAACTTAGAGGGGCATCGAAAGTTTGTAGCGCAAGCGGACAAGTCCAGAGAAGAGTTCTTGGTTTTCCTTCATAGAAATCATCAAAAGGGAAGAAATCGACAGTCAGAAATTTGTGGAGAGGATTAGCGAAATCTCGCCAGCTGTCAGATCTACCAGAGAAGCGAGGTGGTTACGGCTGTGTCTGGAGTTCAAGCGAAGGAGATTGTGGACCATAGGATCTGCACATAGATACCCGCCAGCCGTTGGATTGATCGAGAGTTGCACGAAGTTTAAGCTTTGGGAACAGGAGGAGGAATGTTCCGACGAGAGGCGTGGCCATAGGAATTTCGACATTCAGGAAATCAAGAATCACGAGGATGAGTGATTGGGAATTTTCATAGTGAAAGTCCCAGAATCAATCTGAGTTGTTCATCTTGAGGAGACAGATGGCAATCATCGAGAGCCGTCGGCATTTTGGTGACCAAGGTTTTAAGTTGACAAGGAACTTGTGTCATTGAGGCACCGAAAGTCTCGAAATCCCAAGGTTGAATCAGAACCGTCCATCTTAAGGGGACATGTGGCGAATATCTAAGATCTCGGGAAAAAGTCCCGAAAGGGAAGACTCCATTGGAGTTTCAGGATTTGGAAAATCGGGAGTTCCGTGAGCAAGAGATCAGGAAAATCCATGTTGGAAACCCCGTAAATGATCGGAGCTGTCCATCAGTTGGGACACGTGGGCGAGATCGGGAGCCCATCGGCATTTCGATCATCGGGACTCACATAGGTAAGTGTTTTTGGTTTTTCAGTTTGCGAAAACCCGAGGGTCAATCTGAACCGTCCATCCACTTGGGTCATGTGTCAGAAATCAAAAGAGAGTCGGGGATCGGCATTTCACAAATCCTGAAGACAAGGCAACCGGAGCGTTTGAAATCGTGAATCGCGAAATAGCGAGGAGCAGCAAGGACCGTCCATCCTTGAGGACACGTGGCCGAGATCGAAGCCTTTGGGAAATTCCCTGAAAGGAAAAGTCATATCGTGAAATCGCGAGTCGGGACATCGAGAATTCCGTGGGTAAGAGATTTACTACATTTAAACACTCAAAACCCCGAACCCTGATAGGGAGTATGACTACGGTCATATGAGAGGAGGTCGCATGGACTAAACGCATAGCCCGGGGGCTAAGGAAACAAGGGAGGGCGTCGGGGTATCGACGATCGGGAAATCGAGACCTCAAAAGGTGGTGACATCGGGGGTTGGAAAATCCCGAAACCCGATTGTGACTTTCTGTCATAAACAGAACAATGATCAGCCTAAAGGTTGTAAGGTGTCAGAAAAGACCTGTGGGTTGAATTCAAAGGAGATTCCAGTGGGAATCGAAAGAGCCATTCCGGCTCGAGGGAGGAAATTGAATGATCCTTAAGATCGGGAGGTCAGGTGCGGGACCTGCTGAGGTAGGTGCCCAGGTGGATGCCATCAAGATACTCCCTCGCTTGAAAACTTTCATGGGCTCCTATCCATGAGCTCCTGCACGATCTGTCCATGCTTCCGTATTTCTGCTTCAGTCTCCCAACTAGCATCTTCAACTGGATGGTCCTTCCGTTTGACCAGATACTTAAAGTATTCTTTTCGTCTGGTCTTCTTGCTCACTCTCTTATCCAGTATGCACTTCATCTATGGCTTATTTGCAACTGGCATCTACTTTCACCATTGAACCTCTGACTGTTCATCATTTGTTCCTGCTTCCTCAGCTTTGTATGGGTATAAATCTGAGATATTGAATATCGGAGAAATTCTGATCCCATCAGGTAATTCAATCTCATAAGCATTTTCTCCAATTTTCTTCAAGACCTTGCAGGGTCCGATTTTCTTCATTTTTAGCTTATTATACATTCCTCTCGAGAACCTTTCCTTTCTCAGATGTGCCAAAATCAAGTCACCAACTTCGAATTGAAGTTGTCTTCTGTGTTGATCTGCTCTACGCTTGTACTCCTGACTTGAATTTTGCAACCGCTCCTTCACTCAGCTGTGAAGTTCCTTCATCGCTTCCTGAAATCTTCTACACTATCGCTCCTAGTTGCATTCTATTCTGAATCCCTCAATTTAGAAATTCCCCTCGGCTATATGCCATAAACAATCTGAAATGGACTTTGTCCTATACTTCTGTTCACTGAGTCATTATACGCAAAATCTGCCTGCAGCAATACATTGTCCCACTAGCTGTGGTGCTCTGTCACCAAGCTTCTCAGCAAGTCTCCCAGGCTTCTGTTTACCACTTCTGTCTGTCCATCCGTCTGAGGATGATAAGCCGAACTAAATAACAAGTTAGTTCCCAGCTTCTTCCATAAGGTTCTCCAGAAATGCCCTATGAACTTCGTATCTCTGTCTGAAACTATGCTCCTTGGCAAGTCATGAAGTCAAATGACTTCTTTGAAAAACAGGTTCGTGATGTGAGTCGCGTCACTGGTTTTCTAACATGGGATAAAGTGTGCCATCTTGGAAAATATATCCACCACCACAAAGATCGAATCAAATCCTCTTTGCGTCCTTGGCAACCCTAATATGAAATCCATGCTAATTTCATCCCATGGCTTCTCAGGTATGTGTAATGGTTGGTAAAAACCTGCATTCTGCTTCCTTCCCTTCGAATGCTGGCAAATTTTGCATCTGTCTACAAATCTGTTGACCTCTGATTGCATCCCTGGCCAAAAGTATGATTCGCTCAGCTTTGCGAATTTTTTTTCATGACCGAAGTGTTCGACCAATCCTCCACTATGTTTCTCCTTCAGCAAATTCTCCCTCATGGAGCACTTTGGAATACAAAGTTGATTGCCCTTAAACAACAATCCTTCCTGGATCATGTATTTTGCCCATTGGCTCCTATCTCTGAGAACTGGATTCTCAGCTACTTCATATGTGATCCAGGTAGATATCGGTGGCCACCCACCTTCTCCAACTGGCCCAAAACATGTTTCTGGCAATTTTGGTAATTTACTATTTTTAGCAGGTTTTAACTTCCGGGGCCATTTTGAGGGCCTAAATGAAGGTTTTTCTAGATGGGGGTTCTCAATGATAGCCAAAGGAATAATTTATCCCCAAAAATGAATCTCCTCGATGATACCTTTCCAACGATCTATCACACGCCTAAAACGGAGATCGTATGCAAAAGTTACGACCCCGGGAAGTTGATGCACCAACTTACCCAAACGGGGCCCACATGACTTTTGGCGCTTCATCTCCTAGGGTTAGGTTTTTGGATGTCTAGGACTTTTGGAATTCCTGTTTATTGTAAAAAGGGCCTTTAGATCCACATTGTAACTATCTTCTTGCGAATGCGAGTAGCCGTCACATCTCTTCTCAGAGATAAGCTGCCACCATTCTAGTGAGTTTTTCACTCTGTATTTTTATAGTCTTTGTACATTTCTTTGATGAATAGAAATCGTGTATTACTGTATATCTGTGTCTATGGTTGCATCTTTGATGAATTTCTGTTATATTATTGAATATCTGCAATATCTCTGTTCATTTCTTTATTATATCTCCGCTCTCATTTCGTGCCGAAAATAATCCGGATCAGTGGTATCAAAGCAGGCTGCTCTTGATCGTTTTTTCAGTGCATGTCCCCGACGAGGTCTGAGTATAGAAAGTTGGGTCTCGAGCTTGTCTCTCTTGAAGACATTCGCTCTCTCACACCCAAGAAACCCTCAATGGCGGAAGAAAAGAAAAACGGCGGAGCAGACGATCCTATCAATCTGTTGCTTGAGCAAGCTCTCACGCGACAGAGGGACGAAATGATGGATAATTTTGCCCACATTCTTCAATGCCTTCCAATAGCATTAGGCGCATCTTCATCAAGCAACCACTTTGGAGGCACCTTGCCTTTCAAGGTACAAGTTAATTTTTATATTCCTGTATTTGAAGGACAGATAGATGCAGAAGCCCTAGAAAAATGGTAGGTTATTTCTCTGTTCACAATTTTTCCGACAAAGAAAAGATCACCTTTGCACTCCTTAAAGCTCTCCCTCATGTCAAACATTGGTGGGAAACTTACTGGGAGAAAAGTTCCACAGAGGAGTCTGGAATATATGGGGTCGATCCCACTTGGGATTTTTTTGTGGATGCGGTAAAGGAACAATATTACCCTGTTGGCAACTATGAGGACCAGTACATGAGATGGACCACACTGCAGCAAGACAGGGGCCAATTAGTTCTGGAGTTCACCAATAGCTTCCATACCTTGCGCACCAAGCTGGGTATCAAAGACTCTGAATGACATTTGGTTCTGAAATACCGTGGGGCTCTACATAGATACATCCAAACGGAAATGGATTTTCTGGACATCTCATCACTCGGTGCTGCCTATCGATATGTTGTTAAAATCGACTAGAAATTTAAGCATCAGAACAAATGGGAGTTTGGATCTGCAAATCCACAACAACCAAAGTATGACAAAGACAACCTTAACAAACAGTCTCCCGAAAACCAGTTCAAGCCACGGGAAAAGAAGGGTCACGGGAAGACCAAGAAGGAAACTGGAAAATGGTGCGATTTCCACAAAAGCCCCTGGCACAACACTGATGAATGTCACTCAAAACAGTCATTAGTGGCCGAGATCAAAGACAAGGAGCCGAACCTTGATTCAAAATTTGATTCTGAAAATATTGGTAAAAGACAGATCATCGACGCAGACCCCACTGCTATTGTCGCGACTGCAACAATTCAACCAGAAGAACCAACAGATCTAGAAGAGGGGGAGCACCTTTTTCATTCATAGATGTGGGTGAAGGGGACCCCACTGCATTTTATTGTTGATAGTTGAATCCAAAAGAACCTCATCTCAGCAGAGGTCGTCAAACAGTTGGGATTGTCAACAACACCACACCCGCAACCATACAGCATCGAGTGGCTTCACCAAGGACGAGATCTTCGTGTCAGCCAGTAATGTCGATTGTCATACGGCATCCAACCCTTCAAGGATGAGGTATTATGTGATGTTTCCCCACTGGATGTCTGTGATGTTCTCTTGGGCCAGCCATATATGTGGAAACGCCATGCTATCTATGAGTCTCGAGCCCGTAGTGTCATTATTACTCTAGGGGGTCATCTCTACAGGATACCAGAGGTAGTTCCAACTACTGCCCCACCTAAACAGTGTCGCAAGGTAGTATCTCATACTACAAAATTCATCTTCTCCACAATCTATTCAAAGGGTGAATGAAAGGATACTGCAACCACCACAGCTTCGGCCCAAGCACCTTCTATCCAACAGAAGCAGGTCGACAAGGTTGCAGCAAAGCACGAAGATTCCTTCTGCACAAAATCATCTAAAATAGCCAGACTGGTTAAAAAGGTCCAAACCTTCCAGCCAAAGGTTCGTGATAGCCTTCAACAAGCTAAGCAACGCCACATCTCCAGCAAGGCAAGCAGATCACCAAGATTCAGATTCAACAATCGCTTTCCCCTCTCCCTCAGGAACTCAACGCAATGGAGACCATTGCTTCCTAAGGAGGGAGTATTGATCCAGGTGGATACCGGTGGCCACCCACCTTCTCCAACTGGCCCAAAACATGTTTCTGGCAATTTTGGTAATTTACTATTTTTAGCAGGTTTTAACTTTCGAGGCCATTTTGAGGGCCTAAATGAAGGTTTTTCTAGATGGGGGTTCTCAATGATAGTCGAAGGCACAATTGAGCCCCCAAAATGAATCTCCTCGATGATACCTTTCCAACGAGCTATCACAT
Organism: Picea engelmannii; assembly: GCA_009831015.1. NCBI lineage: Eukaryota > Viridiplantae > Streptophyta > Pinopsida > Pinales > Pinaceae > Picea > Picea engelmannii. The sequence continues at coordinate 118,407 of ML781735.1, forward strand.
GCCTAAAATAGAGATCGTATGCAAAAGTTACGACCCTGGGAAGTTGATGCACCAACTTACCCAAACGGGGCCCACATGACTTTTGGCGCTTCATCTCCCAGGGTTAGGTTTTTGGATGTCTAGGACTTTTGGAATTCCTGTTTATTGTAAAAAGGACCTTTAGAGCCTCATTGTAACCATCTTCTTGCGAATGTGAGTAGCCGTCACATCTCTTCTCAGAGATAAGCTGCCACCATTCTAGCGAGTTTTTCACTCTGTATTTTTACAGTCTCTGTACATTTCTTTGATTAATAGAAATCATGTATTAATGTATATCTATGTCTATGGTTGCATCTTTGATTCATTTCTGTTATATTATTGAATATCTGCAATATCTCTGTGCATTTATTTATTATATCTCCGCTCTCATTTCGTGCCGAAAATAATCCGGATCAATACGCCTCCTGAAAATATGGATCATCTGCGTACATGTTCCTGAGATCCTCAAAACCCAACGTTTTGACTCAGAACTCCTGCAACAGCAAACATTTCCTGCTCAAAGCATCAGCCACTTTGTTAGCATTACCAGAAATATGTTTAATCACAAATGTGAAATTCTGCATATACTCAACCCATTTTACATGTCTCTGATTCAACTTTTCCTGTTGAGTCACAAACTGCAGTGCATGATTGTCACTATATAAAACAAACTCTTTCGGGATCAAATAATGCCTCCATTTCTTTAATGCCTGTATAATAGCATAAAACTCCTTATCATATGTGGAAAACTTCATCTTTGCTTCATTCAACTTCTCACTGAAGTACGCTATCGATCTGTCTTCCTGACTCAAGACCGCCCCGATTGCAAACCCGCTTGCATCGCATTTCACTTGAAATGTTTTTCGGAAATCCGGTAACACTAGAACATGTTGTTCCATGATCTTCCTTTTCAACAAATTGAAACTCTTTTCAACTTCTTCTATCCAGTGAAAAGATTTATGTCTTTTCTTCACTATATCCATCATCGTTGCGCTGATTCCACTGAAATTCCTGATGAATTTTCAGTAGAAACTAGCCAATCCGTGAAAACTTCTGACCTCAAATACATTCCTCGGTGATGGCCAATTCTTGATTACCTCCACTTTATCTGGATCCATCCTCAACTCATTTGCAGAAATAACAAATCCCAAGTAAATGAGCTCTGTCTTCATGAATGAGGACTTCTTCATGTTTATCAGCAGCTTCTCTTGCTGTAATATCTTCATCACAATGGCCAAATGCTTCAGATGTTCAGCCTCCATTTTACTGAAAATCAGTATATCATCCAGATATACGATAACAAATTTTCCAATGAACTCCTTCAGGACTTCATTCATCAAACTCATGAAGGTACTTGGCGCATTTGTTAAGCCAAATGGAATAACAAGCCATTCATACAACCCTTCATTGGTTTTGAAGGCTGTTTTCCATTCATCACCTTCCCTCATGCAAATCTGGTGATATCCGCTTTTCAAATCAATCTTCGAAAAAAAAAATTCTCCACTTAAACAGTCCATCAGATCATCCATCCTCGGCAATGGAAATCTGCACCTGGTGGTTATCTTGTTAATGGATCTTGAATCAGTGCACATCCTCTAGCCTCTATCTTTCTTCGGATTGAGTACTATCGGAACAACACATGGACTCAAGCTTTTCCTGACCAAACCCTTGTCCAACAAATCCTGGACCTGCCTTTTAACCTCTTCATTCTCTTGCGGCGTCAATCTGTACGCGGATTTGTTTGGAAGACTGGCTCCAGGGATGAGATCAATCTGGTGACTCACACTTATGATCGGTGGCAATGAACGAGGTAATTCATCCACTACTATATCAATGAACTCTTCCAGCAGTTCCTGAACTTCTTCTGGCAAATCATCCACTCTTGTGCTAGTCAGAACAATCTTTGGTTTTCTGACCACAATGAACTGTGGATCCTCCTTCTTCTTAACCTTTGTAAGAAGTTCCTTCCCACTCATGAGAAGTACTTTGTTTCTCACTTCTAGCTTCACCTCCTTATCCTTAATTGGAAGCAACATGTGTGTCCTCCCATTCTTCTCTAAGGTGTATGTGTTCATCCTCCCATCATGAATCACATTTCTGTCATATTGCCATGGTCTACCCAGCAATAGATGACAAACATCCATAGGAATAACATCACACAAGATCTTATCATTGTATCCTCCTATTTTAAATTCAACTAAACATTGTTTAGTGACATTTACCTGATGTCCTTTTTGTAGCCATGAAACTTTGTATGGGCTCGGATGTTCAATCGTCTCCAGCTCCAGCTTTTCTACCATCTCAGTTGAAACGAGATTATCTGTGCTACCACTGTCCACAATGACCTTGCACACTCTATCCTTGGTTTTGCAAGCAGTCCGAAAAAGTCTAGTCCTTTGGATTGGACTCTCCACCTCCCTTTCAGGTGTCAAAAGAACTTTCCGCATCATCAGTGATCTTCCGCCTTCAGCGTCTTCTGCTTCAACATCCTGCGTCTGTGCTTTGGCGATGTGAGCTTCTCCAATGTCCTTCTTTTTATCTGGACACTCGTAAGACTTGTGCCCATTCTTTCCACATGTGAAGCATGTGATTACTCCACCTCTTCCTCTTCCTCTACCTCTAGTACAAGGAAAAGTATTATTATTAGCATATCCTCCTCTCTGCTCAGTATGCTATCCTCTTTGTTCATCATATTGCCCACGCTATGAAATTCCACCCCTCTCTGTTCGAGTCTGAGGTTTCTTCCAGTCTTCCTTGGGTTTCTGGAATTTATCCTAGGCAACTGATTTGCCTCTAGGTTGACTTTCGCCTCTGCCTCTTTGACTTTGCTTTCGGCTCAGCTTCTCTTCTACTCTCAGAGCCATATGGTAAGCATCTTCCACTGTTTGGATGGTCAACATACTCATCTCATCCTGAATCTCATATCTCAGGCCATTCATATACCTAGCTACCTTTTCATCGTTGCTTTCACGATGACCTGCTCTGATATTGAACCTATAAAATTCCTCAGTATATTCCTTTACTGACATCAGCTTCTGTCTCAGGTTCTGTATTCTCCTGAACAGAGTAATCTGGTAGTCCCTGGGGATGAATTTTGCCTTCATCTTTGAAATCATCCTGTCCCAACTCTTAATTTTCTGCTTGCCTTGGCAATGCCTGTCCTCTTGTAGTTCATCCCACCACAATGCTGCATGTCCTTTTAATCTCGTGACGGCATGCTTGACCTTCTTTTCCTCTTCGACATATTCATAGTCAAAGTAGGTGTCTAGAGCTCTAATCTAGTCTAGAAGCTCTTCTACATCCAGATTTCCCTCATAAACTGGAATGTCCATTTTCACCTTTGCACCCATTCTTGCAACAACTTTAATTAAGCGCTCATTTGATGCATCCTCTGCTGTGATTTCTTCTTCTCCACATCCAGCATCATCTTCATTTTCAGACTCACTGATATCTCCTACATCAGCTGTGCATTTTTGTCTTATCTCCACGTCCACAAGTTTGGTGTGTATGTTATGCAGATCTCTTTCTACTTATGGGTTCTGCACCTGTCTACCCCTTCCTCTGGACGTCTCCCTTTCCTCCTCTGGATCGAGTGATTGTCTATCTCTCCTTCTCGACGGCATGGTGAATCTTCCTTCTTCCTGCTACAGAAAGCAAAGAAGCTTTTCTAAGTTCTGATACCACTTGATGGCGTCCACCTGGGCACCTACCTCAGCAGTTCCCGCGCTTGACCTCCCGGTCTTAAGGATCGTTCAATTTCCTCCCTCGAGCCAGAATGGCTCTTTCGATTCCCACTGGAATCTCCTTCGAATTCGACCCACAGGGATTTTTTGGCACCTTACAACCTTTAGGCCAATCACTGTTCCATTTATGACAGAAAGTCACAATCGAGTTTCGGGATTTTCTAACCCCCGATGTCACCACCTTTTGGGGTCCCAATTTCCCGATCGTCGATACCCCGACGCGCTCCCTTGTTGCCTTAGCCCCCGGGCTATGCATTTAGTCCATGTGACCTCCTCTCATATGATCGCAGTCATACTCCCTATCAGGGTTCGAGGTTTCGAGTGTTTAAATGTAGTAAATCTCTTACCCACGAAATTCCCGATGTCTTGACTCGCGATTTCGCGATATGACTTTTCCTTTCGGGGAATTTCCTGAAGGCTTCGATCTCGGCCATGCATCCTCAAGGATGGACGTTCCTCGCTGCTCCTCACTATTTCGCGATTTGCGATTTCAAACGCTCCAGTTGCCTTGTCTTCAGGATTCGTGAAATGTCGATCCCTGACTCTCTTTTGATTTTTGACACGCGTCCCAAGTGGATGGACGGTTCAGATTGACCCTCGGGTTTTCGCCAACTAAAAAACTAAAAACACTTACCTATGTGAGTCTTGATGATTGAAATGTCGATGGGCTCCCGATCTCGTCCACGTGTCCCAACTGATGGACGACTCTGATCATTTACGGGGTTTCCAACATGGATTTTCCCGATCTCTTGCTCACGGAACTCCCAATTTTCCAAATCCCGAAACTCCGATGGAGTCTTCCCTTTCGGGACTTTTTCCCAAGATCTTAGATCTTCGCCATGTGTCCCCTTAAGATGGACGGTTCTGATTCAACCTCGGGATTTCGAGACTTTCGGTGCCCTGATGACACAAGTTCCTTGTCAACTTAAAACCTCGGTCATCGAAATGTCGACGGCTCTTGATGATTGCCACCTGTCTCCTCAAGATGAATGGCTCAAATTGATTCTGAGACTTTCACTATGAAAATTCACGATCACTCGTCCTTGTGATTCCCGATTTCGCAGATGTCAAAATTTCGATGGCCACGCCTCTCGTCGGAACTTTCCTCCTCCTGTTCCCGAAGCTTAAACTTCGTGCAACTCCTGGTCAATCCAACGAATAGCGGGTATCTATGTGCAGATCCTACGGTCCAAAATCTCCTTTGCTTGAACTCTGGACGCAGTCGTAACCTCCTCACTTCTCTGGCAGATCTAATGGCTAGTGGGATTTCACTAATCCTCTCCACAAATTTTTGACCGTTGATTTCTTCCCTTTTGATGATTTCTATGAAGGAAAACCAAGAACTCTTCTCTGGACTTTTCCACTTGCGCTACAAACTTTCGATGCCCCTCTACGTTTTCAAAGGCCTTACTCCTCCTGAGCTTCTCACAACTTCGAGCCTTAGAAAACATTCTGGCGCGCACTCCTTACGCAACCTTCAGACACCTTCCAATGTCAACTACTTCGACTCTATGCATGCCTGCAACAACAGTCCTTCAATATTTTGCTCAAGTTCACAACTCTGAGACTCTCCTTGGCCTGCGCACTCCTTGCACGGCTCCTGTGCCTAGATGCACTCTGAGGAAATGAGAACAAGAGCTACCTCTCCTGAGCTTTCAGAGACAACACTCTGAACTCTTTGTCGACGCACTCCTTGCAAACAATTCAACTGCACTCCTTGCAGGAATCTTGCTCAGACAGAGAAACAATTGAAACTCATTCCTCCTTCCTTCCAGACTTCAAACTCAGACCATGAAATCACATACACAGTATATAAAAGAAAATGTATAACAGGAAGTAAACATTCATGAGCATATCATTCAGCATCAATACACAGAGAATAAAACACAAAACCATGAATTTGAATCAACCTCTTTCTATTAATCCAAATATCGGTACATGAGTGTTCTTAAATGGCTCTCTGCTTCTCTTTTATGCTCTAGTGCTTCTAACTCTGTTACAACACACAATGAGGGTGTCTATATCCCATTTCCCTCTTGCGCTCTCAAACAGTCTAGTCTAGAATTAAATTCTACCTACCTGCATTAACTATTATAAATGCCTCATACCTACTAAGGACGAGAGCTATCCGCTCAAGGTCCATTATATTATACAAGTGCGCTTCATTAAATTTCCACATTAATTGTTCGCGCAACAATTTCAAGGTGTTTCAAAATTTGTGCTAGCTTGTCCATCTGTCCTTTGGCTTCCACGCTAGCTTGCTTGATGTGGGAGATGCTCCTACATCAGAGGACAATTGAATCTTTATCTCGTCTTCATCAATCTGATTATCACGACAATAAAATTCCATTTATCGAATACAATTGTCTAGCTTCTTTGCATTAGGCTCACCATTATACATGGGTAATTTAAACTTGACATCCAACTTTAACAATGGATTCTTTGAAAAAAATTTCTTATGAGGAGATGAGGGTGGATAAGTGGAAGGAGATGAAGTTATGGAAGGAGGCAAAGAAGGAGGTCTTGAAGGAGGTGGAGAAGGAGGAAGATCATCTTCTTTCTTAACTTGTCCATAACTTTATCATTTTCGTAATCCCTCTAACTGTAGATCTCTTCCACCATTTCCTTCATCTGATTAAAGGCATTGAAAAAATCATCTTCAGATTCATAAGGACCTAGTTTCCTTGGTAAATCCATCTCTTCTCTTCGAGTGAAGCTCCTTGAACCAATCCCCAGATTATAAAACTCAAGTTTTTCTTCACCATGCTTGTGTTTATCCCTTGTAATCCTTCACCCATCAAACCAGCTATGATACCACCCCTCTCAAAGAAGTGGGTCATACAACATGTTCTTATACCATTTGATCTGAAAATGGATAGAACTCATACAACAATTGATCTGAAAATGTTACTGAGTTCGATACCAATTTCTTATTCCAAAATATTTTATTGACAATGCTTATAGCATGGAAGTGATTTATCTTACTTAACCAAACACTTTAACTCATGATCATAACTTGCATAATCCACTTATATAAGCAAATGCAGAATCACTTTATTAATGCTCAAATGATTCAAGTATAATAAAAGGAATTTACAATAAAAGAGATGAATATGCCCTTAAGATATGTTGCTCTGGCATAGAAAATAACATCACCCTTGCATTCCTCTCGAAAAACTGAGAAAACTGAGTATAAAATTGGTTATATTTTTCTTACAATGCCTCGGAATCCCCTTGGCACACAAAATAATACAATGTTTTTTTTTTTTTTTTTACAAATTGCTCAAATGCATAAATGAAGTGCATCGTTGAATTCCTAGCCAAAAATCATGAAAAAATGATATAAAATACTTAAAATTTCGTCAAGGTGACCCCTGACTAGCTTTACGATGTAGCCTCATACCCTTTGTACTCTTGGAACACTTTATGAGAGTAAAATATCTACATAAAAATGTGTAAAAAAAAAAAACTGTTGTGTGTACAATGTGTTGGGGTGTGTGCCATTAAATAAGCCACCCCTCTTAACAAAATCCCCGAAATTTGTGGCAACTTAATATTAAAATAAATGAAATCTCCACCAAATGTGTGTTGGTTGGTTTAGTGGTTAAAACCACCGCTAAATTTGGTAGGTTCGTGGGTTCTATTCCATTCCATGCGCATATTCCTTGGCATATGTTTTTATTTTTATAACATATATGTTTGTTTACAATATAGTTATAACCATATTTATATATGGTATATAATATATATGATATATGTCAAAACTTCCACCGGAATATAAGGTCAAGCCCTCACGCGGACTTAAGGTGTTGGTCGTGTGGTGTATGGTAAGAAACATTGGTTGGGGCTAATCTCTGGCCCCTTCCACCCTCCAACCAAAATTTAATACCATAATAAACATATTATATCACATATATATGTTAGTTGAAATGTGTGGCTTAGTTGTTATGGCGGGTATGTTAAGTCATCGGGTGCTCAAGGAGGTCATGGGGCCGAACCCCACTAGCCCAAAAATTTTACAATACATAGAACATATTGGCTAATGGGAAGCTGCCACATGGAAGCTTTTCCTTGACTCTCCTATGTCCTGTGTCATTAAATAAATGGATCACTTGGATTTCAACCGGAGCCATATCACCTGCCACTTGTCACTACATGGAGTTTCCACTTGTCAACATATGAAGTTTCCACTTGTCAACATGTCATCCTACCATGTGTCTCTCTCTGAGCATGCCAGGTGTCTCTTCAGGGTTGACTTTTTCCATGGTTGACTTAAACTTTGACTAGCCATAACATTTTCATACAGACTATGTTTGATGCATCATTTTCATCGTTGGAAATCTTGCGACGAGCTCTATGCACTGAGAGTGTTTTCAAGGGAGTTTGAGACATTCAAATTTTGATCTTTTCTTACCCTTTCTAGATCCCTGTGAGCATTTTGGATCCTCCTAGACCTCTATGAGAATTCTTGGATCCTCTTGGATCACCTAATTCATGCAAGGAGATTTCTTGGTGACAAAAGAGTTCCCATCAACATGATCAAGTGTTCAAGTATATGGATCATTGCCGAGAGTGATTGGGATTTGGATTTATGAAGTGTAGTGATGCAATTTCCATATTTTTAGAATCATATTAGACAAACTGATACAACTCTAGAATTTGTAGCCCACACATACAACGCATGAGATCTCACAAGGACATCAGAAACCCTTGTTGATAAGTTATATGCACAAGTATTTCTAGTTAAATTGAAAACATATAGAAACATTATCATTTTTTGTGCCATTTTCGGGGAGGTGTCAATGGTGCAATAGTACTTATTTATTTCTTTTAGATAACACATGGTAATAAAAGACCATAAATGATCTCTGAGCTCTGTTAGGGTTTAGCCTAGTTGCTTCCTTGTTTCATCCCAAGTCCTCTCACCATGGTGTCACAGGAGGGGACATGCCCCCCCACCCCTCCTCATCCTCCTCTCTCGCCTCATCACTAGTCTGAAGGATTGGAACACCCGGTTCAAATCCCCATCTTGCAGCCTCTACAAACAATGGTAATAATGTATTTTTGGCTCCCTCATGCAATGAACCAATGCAGGATAGGTCACGATATTCAGAAAGTGCCACCTATTGGAATCATGGTCATTACATACCAAATATGGAGGCAACACCCTGATATGAGATCAAATTCCAAAACCTAAGTCGACGTGTGTAGTTTATGAAAGATCATGCAGTAATTGGTAAGTTTTTGGGAATTTGGCCAACTAAGAAAGATCTACTAGCCTGGATCAATTCTCATTGGAAACCCACCTGTCATATTGATATTAAATTAGGCTCTGAGGGTATTTTACAATCATTTTTTAAAACAAAAAGGAAAGAGGTCACATATTCGAAGGGGGACCTTATTTATTTTGCTCGATGAGCCTCCATCTTAGATACTAGAAAGACAACTTTAACCCAGAAAAAAAATGCTTTTCCTTCGCCTTGGTTGGGGTTCAAATCTACTATTTTCCGATTGAATACTGGGAGGAAGAAATACTTGTTGGGATTGGAAATACCTTGGGTACATTTTTCAAATCCTATGAAGCTACCAAGTAAGGTAGATACACATCCTATGCTCAAATTTGTATCTACATTAATGTCTATGTTCCCATCCTTGAATCTATTCATTTGTTTTTTCAAGGTGTGGAGTGGATTCAAACCCTTGATTATGAATTTATCACCTTTTGTTTTTGTCGTTGTCATGAGCACGACCACTTATATTGTGACTAACCCTTACTCATCCCACCCAAACTGTCCAAAGCTGAGTCAGAAAAGGATGAGGAGGGTTTCACAAACGTACCCCCTCATCATCACATCAATTGAAAACATGTCTCTTATGGACCTCATTGACCCCCTGAAACCCCAATCTTAAAAATAGATTTGAATCCATATACTCTCTCCCTCCAAAATCCGACACCTTCATTGAATAAATTGTTTCACCTAGCAACCTGCTAGTAGGAAATTCCCCCTTATGGCTACACCAGAGTTTACAATGTAGGAAGATCAATAACCGTTTAAAAGTCTCCTACTTCTCTAACTACCCCAAACATATCCTAGACTCATACACAAAAATAAAATTGAGAAGGATCAGGTAAATATACCTCTACTCCGCGTCCGGTGACGATCCTCTCGCACTTGATAGCTTTGCTTACTGCAAACCTCCTCCCAAGGTTGACCTGCATTCAAAGAAAGACAAACAGAAAACTGCAAGTGTCAAGCATGTGTTTCATATATCAATAAGGGTTAGACGTTAGAATAAAAACATAAATCAAATGCAAGCATTCGACACATCATGTTTTGGGACAGGAAAGGTACTTCTTTTATTGATAATACAATGATCACTTACAACCAAAGTCAGCTACTACTCCACAAACCTAGTCTAGGCTCCTCTTCACCAAACTCCAAGTGCACCTTTGTGTATCTTTCACCTCTCAACCTTCTTCTTGGGAAATGAAATGGGTTCTGATGGAGGAAAAAGGGAAAAATGAGGAATTCTGAGTCAATTCTCACAACAAGGCTGCAAATGCTTGGGGAAAGGAGGGGATGTGAAACGGGAAGAGTTTCACTGTTCTTATGTATAGCTATGGAATAAGAACCCAACACCTCATTTTATATGACAAAAAGGATGGTTATTCGGTTGGGTGACAGGCTATAGGCGATGGATTAGTTGGGAAACTACCCAATAGCCAGTAATCTCAACGAATTCCTTGCAACTTTTGCAAGCATACGTAGGCTGTAGTGGTGCAACATGCATATGTACATGGGTTGTAGTGGTGCAACAAGCGTATGTAAGTAGGAAATAGTGGAGCAGGGTGCGTACATCTTCAAAAATTTGGTTTTTTAGAGGAGCAACTCAGTGATGGCTTGGAAAAAAATGCAAGAGGGCCAAATGTCAGCTATGCATATGTAGAGAAATTTATTATTATAACAGATGCCCCGTAATGTGTGAGGTCAAAAGAGCATCTGATGGCTGAAATACATTACAAAATATTCACCAACGTACGAAATGAATGAGCCCAGGACTAGAGTTCGAGAGGTGCCATCTGCAAAAATAAAAATTGTCTCTCTGAGGTGGGAATACCCATGCTCGAGATGAAATAAATCATGGATTCCAATCAAATACACTGCAGATCCATGTCATATAACTATATAAAGTGTATCCATGAGTAATACACAATGGATCTACATTTCAAAATAAAAGATATACAAGTATAGTATCCATCTTCAAGAAGCCAATAACACATGATGGCTAGAGATGAGGTCTTCAGATCTCAAGCAACAACTTCAAGATCTTCAAAACTCAGGTAGGAGTGTAATATGAGTGTACAACTTCACTACCCAGAGGTCTTCAATGACTTGTTGGGAAAAGACAAGAGGATCTCGATGATCAGGCAGATAACTTCATTGATTTCGAATAAGGACTTGATTGGACTTTTGGGATGGTCGGGCATGAGGGAAAAAGAAAAACTGCAGAAAGTTCAAATCAAGTTGGGTGAAACTTCCCTTGGACAAGAGCATGAAATATGATCAGACTCAGGCAGCATGACATTGACATAATTTCACGATGTAGGAGGCAATGCAAACTCTCCATGTGTTTGGAAGAGTAACCAAACAGAGGAGGATACAACTCTATGTAGCGAGAATAGATTCCTAAGGTCATATTAGATCCCAATTCTTGACGAATAAACAAAATGATGTGTTTTGTCCAAGGGTGACTCATTGTGCTGCCAAAAAAAGAATATATATTTACCGTCCCCTCTTTTTGGGTTTTTTTTATTTTTTTGTCTTTTTCAATTTTTTAAAGAGCTTGAAAAAAAATAAAAGAATGCTACGTTACAAAGGAGGAACAAGTGTCGCAAGAATACTATTTCCAAGCACAAGGAACACACTAATGCTCAGAGAAAGGAGACATTTGCAGGGAAAGGACACTCAGGAAAAATTCCTCCATGGGTCAAGGTGTCAGGTCGCAGAGGCAAAGTGCTACAAGGCTTGCGTATAAGGCATGCTTCAAAGGTTCATTTGAGAGAAACATGGAGTTGAAATTAGGCCAAAGACGTAGAGATGCAAATGTGATTAGCAAGACACAATGAAACCCCCTTCAATGTAATTTTAATGAGCCCAGAGAAGGTAAGCTCAATAGTTTTTCATTTTTAGAGAGTCTGAAAAAACGTAAGTACCTTTTTTGAAAATATTCTAGTCGATTTGAGAAAGGGGTAAACTAGCACTGAAAAGACATCTATTCAAAACCATTTGAACGATTGTGACAACGACAATATCACTTGGCAATATTTTCAACTTTAACGAGTCTAAAAAGAGATTAACTATGGACTCACAACCTTTTTATAGATTTAGTCTCCTTAGTCTGAAAAAGTATAAAATTTACTAAGGAGAAATCTCCCGGCGAGACAAATATCCCGAGGGGTACCTTTTTCCTCCATAATCCACAGGCCAGAAAAAGGGGTAAACTCATGCCATTAGATGTTCTTCTAGACCAATTTTAATGAGTGTGAAGGAACAAGGTCACTCGACGATCTTTTCAATTTTAGGGAGTCTGAAAAGAGATTAACTATGGACTCCATGGGGGATGTTCTTCTGGACCAATTTAACGAGTGTGAAAGAACAAGGTCACTCGATTATCTTTTCAATTTTAGGGAGTCTAAAAAGAGATTAACTATGGACTCCGTGGGGGTTCCTTTTTCGTAAATTTAGTCCCTCGGGCCCGAAAAAGGGTTAAAACTATACCATAGAATACTCTTCTAGTGAACCAAAGTTCCTAGAGTATACCTTTGTTCGTAAAACTAACCATCCGGACCGAAAAAGGGGTAAACTACCTTCAGATAGATGTTCCTTCAATTTTTATTTTGGCGAGCGTGAAGGACAACAAGATCGCTCAACAATCTTTTCATGTTTGGAGAGTCTGAAAAGGGCTTAAAGAAGACTCCAAGAGGTTACTTTTCTCAGTTAATTTAGACAAGATTGAAAAGCATAAATGTAGTCTCGTTGGATGTTGCTTTCGGATCTCAAAGTGAGCTTGAAAGAAAACAAAGTATGCTTGTTTTGGGAGTCCCGAGGGTGAGGCCAAGAGTGATGGTGCATCAGACGAATGAGGCTCAAACTCATAATCATGACAGGACTAACCAGGACTCCCGAGCCTAAATTCATTAGAGAGTCTAGGGCATCCATGTAAAGGTAGGCTCTACCACCTAATCACGACACTTATAAAGAACAAAGATGGTTTTCTGTCACACTTCAGTGGGATCGATCCTATGGAAAAGCAGAAAAGACAACGAGATGTAGAAAGTGGAGGTGGAATCCTAACTTATATGCAAAAAGTTGGAAAAAACAACATTTACCAAAGAACCTTTAAAAAGTGACCCATCCCCCCCAAAAAGTTACCAAACCTGAAAGAAAAGCACATCGTAAACTCCAATAAGAACCTCAAGAACCAAAGTAAATGATTTTCTAGACAGAAAAAATGACAAAAGGGTCCAAAAAAGCAGCAAAAGGAGCCAAAAAAGTCTATAAATATAAGTTAACAGCTCATTTTCACTATTGCAATTTGAAAATTAACCAAAAGGAAAACATGAACCCTTTGCTAAAAGAGTTGATTCTGGGAGCTTCAGAGGACGAAACGAACTTCCACTCAAACCAAGTAGGTATAAACTCATCCCTCTTGCATTTCAATACTTCAATTATGCATAGTTTTTATTTTTTGGGGGGCAACGCCCTCTTAAAAAAGGGCGGCCCTATGTGTACATGAGTTTTCCAAGGACAACCCATGTATGTACGTAGGAAAAGAACATTTTTCCAGCGTACATACGTGACTGTGTCCAAGACAGCCCGCGTACACCCTCAAAAGCATGGAAAAAATAAAAATGCAAGAGCTAACTCCCCCTTGAACTTGTCATGTGACAAGATGTATGTCCATTGGAGGGAGAGGGAACACGAGGAGATTGATATTTTGGTCGATGAGAACCCTGTTGTCATTGCCACATTAAAACAATGCGAGCTATGGAAGTTATACCAGTGTCTTCTTATGAGGGCACAACCTAGGCTACTAAATTCCCTGGTGGATTAATGGAACCCAGACGCAGAGGTGTTCATGATTGAGGGGTAGTCGTTGACTCCAATGACCGAGGATATTTATTTCTTGACTGGCCTCTCGAGGAGAGGGGAACTAGTCAACCTGCACAAATTTCCTCCTGGACCCTTCAACATCGCCGACTACATCAGGATGCACTGTGAGCCAGAAACTGAGAAATTAGGTTCTCAAGTGCCCATCAACAAGATCACCAACCTGTCCCTGAAGGTGATTTGACTGCTCATTGGGAAGATCAATGGATCCATGGTCGTCCACCAAGATTCCTGGGCGCACATGTATTGTGCTATGCAGTGCCTTGATGCTCGTATTTTTTACTAGAGCATGACCATGCTTACTTGCATGAAGAGGAAGCTTACAGATTGTCATGAGAGTAGCAACAAGAACTTTGAGTTCAGTACTGTTATGTGCTCATTCTTCTTTGAGAGGGTACCCAGTCTGAGTCCGAGAGAGATAGTGCGGGGGCATGTGGCCTCCTTCCCAGCAGTGTGTATGTGGGAAACATTGCTACCATGATAGGGGGGGAAGGACCATAGAGGCCTTTGATGACATTCTTTTACTGGTGGGCACGACAAATTCCAACAATAAAGGACTACCCCTACGTTGGAATCAACTTTTCTAGAGATCCAAACATGCTCGTACCTCCTGGAGAGGAGCGAGGAGAGCTAGATATGTGCGTTTTTAAAGTTATTTAATTTTTTAATTTCTTTTATATATCATTTTATGTGCATCAGAGTATCTGACAACTATGTATCTTTTATGTACATATCTGAGACATGTGCACCCAATAGACTTCTCGAGGACTAGGCGACGTCCTCGACCAGAGGCAGTACCAGCGGCAATCGAAGGACCAGTATCCACAAGGGGACCTATAGCTGAAGAGACTGAGAGAGTTTTGAGATGGGTTGAGCGGAACCTCACCATGCTCACTCATCTAGTTCCCATGACCGAGATCAAGGATCTCCCACCATCTATGCAACCTCGTGTAGTTTGGGTGCCACGGACTTGGGTCCAACTCTTCTGGCGTTTGGAAAACATCGTTGTTCACTACAGTAGGGCCAATAGGCCCCGAGCTTAGATAGGATGGACTTGTTATGTGCCAAGGGCACTCTTTTTGTATATTTTTTAGGGCATAAGCCCGGTGATGTATAACGGATTATTATTTTTGAGGTGTTCACGCCCACCTATGTGCTTTGACACACACACACACACACACACACATATATATATATATATATATATATATATATATATATATATATATTAGCTAGAGTATATATATATATACTTGATTAGCTAGAGTATTTGTCATTTGATTTAATCTCATAGGAACATGGATATATGTAATGTAATCAAAGCAAACTTCTAAGAGACGTACCCTAAGGAAGCGTCAGTGTAAAGTAGGATCATAAACGTGATAAACCCCATTTAACTGGGACACAACCAACTGAGCATCTAAGTAGACCCGGAGGTGACAGATACCATGTGACAAAGCGTCACGAAGCAACTCTATCAATGCACTGTACTCGGCAACATTGTTTGTGGCGTCACCTAGACAGATACCTCCGGAAGATAGCAACTGGCCTTGAGGCATGAAAATCACCCAAGATACGGAAGCAAGCCTCTGAGTGTGTCAGCTAGCACCATCCATGAACCCAAAGAACACCTCTGATTCACTTGACATCTGCCACAGTGAAAAAGATGACATAAATAATGACACGTCCATAAAACAAAAAGACAAAAAACTAATTGTATAAGAACTATACATATGTACAAGAAGTCACCCAGGCGACCAACCTAAGAGTAATACTTCTTGAGGTAGATCCCATTTCTAGGCTTCACCAAAGCATTTCCCTCAAATTCAACCAAATGATAAGCGCCTTTCTTTAAGACCTCTTTCACAATGAAAGGTCTGAACCACATGGGTTTGAATTTGTCTGCCTCGGGAGATCCTTATCTTGGTCATAGACCAGGACAAGGTCACCTTCAGAGAAAATCTGAGGACGAACGAACCGATCATATTGATACTTGAATCATTGCTTGTGAGCTTCGTTGGCCAAGGATTCATCATGGCATTGCTCATCAAGCTGCTCAAGATATAATAGGCATTCCTCAAGTGGTGAAGTGTCTTGCAATAAATCTATTGCCAAATTTAAATACGAGATCTGGCACTCTATAGGAAAGATTGTTTCCATCCCGTAAACAAGTTTAAAATGTGAGAAAAGGGTGGTAGTCTTTACAAATGTTCGGTAGGCCCATAACGCCAAGTACAACATCAAATGCCAATTTGACTTGGCAGAATTGATCGTTGGCTGTAGAATAGTCTTGAGGGACTTATTCATAGCTTCCACCTACCCATTCTCTTGTGGGTAGTAGGGTGATGAATTCTCCTGCCTAAACCCAAGCTTTGATGTTAACTTGGACATCATTTTGTTTTGGAAGTCACTGCCATGGTCAGTGAAAATATCCTTTTGGATGTCGAACCTTGCTACTATCTGGTTAAAAATGAAGAGATTTGTTGTTTCGCCATCATTGTTAAACATTGGCATAACCTCAACCCAATTTTTGAAGTAGTCCTCCACTACAATGATATAACGATGCCCCCTGGCTGAAGCAGGGTGGCATGTAGTAAAATAAATCCCCGACTTTGTGAAGGGACCAGCGACAATGATGGGAAACATGGGAGTAGAATGTGCCCTTGTCTTCCGAGAGAAGATCTGACATGAGTGGCACTTCTTGACCGACTCAACGCAATTTATGATTAATGTGGGCCAAAAGTAATCGGCTCGTAAAATATTTTGGGTTGTTGCCAACCTAGACAAATGACCACCACATGCTCCAGTGTGGCAGTCGTTTAGAATGATTTCCGCTTCTTCATGAATGAGGCATTGACAAAGAACGAAAATACACCTCAATGATACAAAGTGTCATCGAGTATGAGATACTTTCATGCCTCATGGAATATACATCAACGCTCATCGCGAGAAGCAGAGGAAGGGCACTTCAAAGTCTAGAGTTAGACTAGTATATCTCCATACCAGGGGTCCGAAGATGCAATCAAAAAAATATATCCTTTAATAGGCAATTCTTCAGGCGTAAAATCACTTGATTCAACCAGAAGTTTTGAAATAAGTTCTGCAAAAACCAGTAACTTTTTGGATTTCGCGGAAACAAAATCCAAGTCAAATTCCTGGAGGATTACAATCCATCTACTGATCTTTCCACCAATGACACGTTGTGTCAACACATATTGAAATGGATTGACAACGGCAATGACGGTGGTCTTGTGAAGCAGGATATAATGACAGAACTGTTGGACAGCATGCACTGCTGCCAATGTGAGTTTTTCAACATGGGAATAGTTGAGTTTCGGCCCAACCAGGCCTCGGCTTAGGTAATAAATCACATGCTCCTCGATCATATTGTCCTTTTGAACCAATACCATACTGATGGTTGACTCTGCGGTGACCAAGTATAATAAGAAATATTTATTATAATTGGGAGGTCGGAGCAGAGGGGCAAACATAAGGGTGTGTTTCAATGCTTTGAAAGAGTGTTGAGCAGCTTTGTCCCAACAGAAAGGGACTCCCTTTTTCAATCAACGCATGAACCCTTTAGTGATCTTGACATAGTTTGCGATAAAACGTTGAAGAAAGTTCACTTTCCTCTGTAAGCTCCGAAGATGTGGGACTGTGCACGGGGGAGGCAACTGAACTATTGCCTCAACCTTAAGAGGATTGACCATGATCCCTGTTGTCAAAACTATGAAACCTAAAAGACAACCCGACGTCACTGTTGGCACAAGGGCAGACCTAGGGTTCAACTCCAAGAACACACCAACAAGCCCTAGCTACTAGCCCTTTCAGCAACACCTGTGAAGCAGATGCAGTCTCACCTGAAGCAACTATGAGGGGGTTGCAGGACAGAGATGTCTACAACCAAGGAAATATCAAGAGTGTCTCACAACAACATCATAATCATCATGTATCAATTTCCTTCTTAGATATACTCCTCATAGTTATAGATCTACTCTAACACAAATATGCAATAACATAATAACAATGACAGAGACCAAGACATCAATCACACACACATAACACCAGACATATGTGGTTCACCCTCTCTCTATGGCTACATCGACAGAACTATGCTATAGATCTATTAAGATAAAGCATACAGTTCTAATCTGCGCTCTCAGCTAGCAGATCTTCTTTCTTCTTCCTCTCTTTCTCTCCCCTTCCTATGCACCTAGTTGCAGGACTTAACCTTCGCACACAACTGAATATCTTAAAATACCAGAAATATCTCTCTCAACACTTCTCTCTTACAATATAATATTCTCTCACAACAACAATAGAAATCGCTCAACAAAAATATCGTACCAACCCTACCGAGGCCTTTTAGAACTTTATTTATACATTATAATAGCCCATCGAGAGTCTTAGGTCGGACCCTAAGTGTAAAAACCCTAGATACCAAATCCCTAGGTGACTAAAACCCTAGGTCAACTTGACTCGCTTTTCCCAGGCTTCGCCAACCTGTCTTTCCTTTCTTCCTTCACAGTGCTAACAGTGGCTTTTCCCGCTTGCTGAGCTGTCCTCGATCCATGTTCCTTGCTTATCTGCCATCCTCGATCCTCTCATCCAATAGATTTCTTTTCCATACTTCACTCCATCTTTTCTACTCTTTTTCTCACTTCGCCCCAGTAACAGTTACCATGTCTTCTGCGAAGTGCGCATTCCACCTTTTCTTCCTTGATATTCACTTCCTTCCATAACCAAGGGCCAACAGTCCCCCAACACTCACCTGTGACTCGTCCCAAGGAACTTCATATCTGATCCTTCTATTCTACTTCGACTTTTAGACTTCGTAGTGCAACCTTTGCTTTCTGCTCCATGCCTCCCTTCCTTGTGCAGACTATTTTTTATGTGTCTGGTACCCAGTTTCAACTGCACCTGGTACCTAGATCCTTTTGTTCCATGCTCCTACTGAGAGCTGCGAGGTAGCTGGTTGTAATAATACAACTTCAGTCGACTCCCATTCACCATTCCTTCCACTCTCTATTTAACGTCTTCAGCTGCACAGCTCCTCCTTCGGTAACATAAGCAATCTCATATGGTCCAAGCCAATGCATTCTGAATTTCCCTGGATGTTTTATAAACTTGTTTTCATACACCAGTACTAAATCACCATGATGGAATGCCTTATTCTTGATGTTCCTGTCATGATATGCCTTCTCTCTCTCCTTCTGTACCTGTTGGTGGAATCCTACAATAAATTTGTCTTCTTCAAGTTCAACCAATTGTGTGAGCCTCTCTTCGACAGCGCCAGTATCATCCATGTCTATGAAGGCAACAATTCTTAAGCTTGGTACCAATTATTACATTGGGACAACAGCTTCAAGGCCATAGAATAACTTAAAAGGGGTCTGCATGGTGAGCTTCTTGCAAGTGGTTCTATAGGCCCATAGTACTGTTGGTACTCTTAAATCCCAGTCATCCCAGTTTACACTGCAAATATTCGTCAGCGTTGTCTCCAAGATTTTATTGAAGGCTTCGACTGTCCGATTTTCCCGTGGATGGTAAGGTGTGCTCTTCTGATGGTGGACTAAAAATTCCTCAGCCAATGCTTCAACTTCCTTATTGATTAAATGTGTTCCTTGGTCACTCATAAGGATCTTGGGGCATCCAAACCTAGTTATGATATCATCAAATATAAAGCACATGATTGTAGTTGCACTACAATCCTTAATTTCTCTGTCTTCAACCCATCTGGTCAAGTATTTTGTTGCAGTAATAATGTACCTTGCTCATGTGCACTTCTGTGGTGGGTTTATAGGTCCCACGAAGTCAATGGCCCATTTTTCAAATTCTTGTAGGGTCATCTGCGGTGTTAATGGAATTTCATCTCTTTTGGATGGTTTCCCAACTCTCTAGCATACATCGCAGGCTCTGGCATAATATTTATCATCTCTGTGTAAGGTAGGACACCAAAGGCCAGCTCTCAGAACCTTCTGCACAGTTTCTCTCCCTGTGTAATGTCCTCCTGTGATGCCTTTGTGAGCTTCTGCAAGGATCAGTGGTTTCTCTGGCTCCATAATGCATCTCTTTAGTATCTCATCAGGTCCCATATTGTATAGTTGTCCCGCTATAAGTGAAAATTCTAGAGCGTGCACCACTAGTTGTTTCTTCTGAGAGGTGGTATACTCACTCGGTGCCATTCCTCTTGACAGGAACTGGACTATGTCTGCGAAGTGATCATCAATATTGGTAATGGCTAGTAGTTGTGCATCCGACAATGTATCCTCCAAACTGGTGGGTTCTTTTCCATGTTCCAACCTTGACAAGTGGTTAGGGCCTTTATTCATCCTTCCTGGCTTAACTATGATCTCAAAATCATATTCTTGAAACAACAGAAGCCATCTGCATATTCGCCCCCCAACATCAGTTTCTTGACCAGGTAATTAAATGCAGAGTGATCAGTAAACATTTTAAAGTGTCCTCGCAACAAGTAGTGGTGAAATTTCTACAGTGCATACACCATAGCCAATCCTTCTC
The DNA here is from genome assembly GCA_009831015.1 of Picea engelmannii. Classification (NCBI taxonomy): domain Eukaryota; kingdom Viridiplantae; phylum Streptophyta; class Pinopsida; order Pinales; family Pinaceae; genus Picea; species Picea engelmannii. The sequence goes on from ML781735.1 coordinate 138,862, forward strand.
TCTCTGTAGTGGTGTAATTAATTTCAGCTGTAGATAGCTTCATGTTAGAAAAATCTAGCGGATGGTTGATGCCTCCTATTCCCGGTTGAGCTAACACAACTCCCAATGCAATGGAAGATGCATCAACATGCACATGAAACTCCTTACTCCAATCTGGGAAAACCAGAATAGGCACAGTAACCATCTTTTGTTTCAGTGTGTCGAAGCTCGTCTGGCATTCTTCTGTCCAGCTAAACTGACAGTCTTTCTTCAACATCTTCTCCATAGGTGTTGTAATCTGCGCATATCCTTTGATGAATTTTATGTAGTAGCCAGTATGTCCTAGCGCAGTGCATAGTTGTTTGACTGATGTCAGAGGTGGCAGATCAACGATAATGGCAATTTTAGATGGGTCTACCAGCAATCCCTGCTTACATACAATATGTCCTAACAACACTCCAAATGGTAAGAAGAAGATGCACTTCTTCAGATTCAAAGAAATTTGACACTATCTGCACTTATCCAACATTAGTCTTAGACATTCAATATGGTTTTTCAACAAACTAAACACGGTCCAGTCATCAAAATATGCTTCTAAAAATTTATGCAAAAATTCTTTAAATGCTTCAATCACCACCCTGGAAAAGATGGCTGGGGCATTCTTCAGTCCAAATGGCATCATTGTATATTGGTAAGATCCCCATTCTGTGGCAAACATGTTCTTCTGGAGATCTTCCTTAGCGATCCAGATCTTATGGTAGCCTGAAAATCCATCTGTAAAATAATATACCTCCTGGCCTCCGACATTGTCTAATACTTCATCAATGAATGGTGTAGGGAAAGGGTCATGCAAATAGGCATCATTCAACTTTCTGAGATCCACACATATTCTAATCTCACTTGTATTTTTGTCTTATACTACCATAGGGATAATCCACTCTGATTCTTCGACAGGTTCAATAATACCTATTTCCAGCATTCTATCGAGCTCGATCTTCACTTTTTCTTTATATCTAGGGTTCAACCTACAGGGTCTTTGCTTGACGGGCTTTGCACCTGGTTTCAAAGGGATCCTCATCTCTCCCATAGGTCCTTTGATGCCCTTCATATCAGTGAACTTGGTCGAAAACAAGTCTTGATACTCATGCAGTAACTCTGTAATATTGTCGATGGTTGCAGCATCCCAGTAATCTCCGACATTGGCAAGCTTCGGGGTCTCTTCTATTCCAATATTGACCTTCTTAATCTTGATTGGTTTCCCAATAAATTGTAGCTTGATTCCTGGTCCTTCTACATCTCTTTGGCCTCCTATTTCTGTGATGTTCACCTTCCTTGGATCATCATCTTCATCAGTATTAATGTTGTAACAGCTTTGCAGTTTCTGGAATGGTGCAGTCCATTCATCCTCTTCTTGTTCCATAGGGAGGCCAGAGGCCTCCTCAAATACCTTCTTTCTTACAATATGTAAGGCTTGTTCTACTGATGGATATTGTCTTTCAAAGAAAAAGGTTGTTACAAAGTTCTGAGTCATACCTTCCCAATCTGCAGTGATAAGGCGCAATTCTGCTTGAAGGTACCAATTGATAGGGGTTGTATCCAGCATGTTCATGAATATGTGTACCCATTGTTCTTGAGGAATATTGCACCAAGATTCTTCCCAACATCACACATGTTCCTTTGGACAACTTCGACCTATGTATATCACTTCGCAACACTCCACTTGGGTTGAGAACCATGCTATCATCAAAGTTTGGCATTGTGTCCAGTCTGTAATATTAATTTTGTGCATCCCCCACCATTTGGCTGGTGTATCTTTCAGGGCCTCATCCATTTCCAACAGTCTCTATTGTGTTGGTACACTTGCTTCAAAGTCCATCAAGAAGGATTCTAAAGGATTCAGACCATCAAAGCTAGGAAAGTTTCTTACCGTTGTGCCAATCCAGTGAACTTCTCTGGTCAACCTGGCACATATTTTTGTGGATACTTCATACATCTAGTTCTGCCAGTTCTCCAGTGCTTCTTCCCAGTCTAATGAGCACGCATTGTCACTTCTCCAACTAAGATTCCCATTGGCTGTAGGATTGATATAATCCTGTTGTCTGGCTATTAATTTGTAGATGTTTTCCAGTTCATATGCATGGTATTCTTCTCTGATGGGCTCTATGTATCGCTAACCCTCATCTGGATCTAAGGGTTCAATGATCCTAAGGCCATCTCTTTCAAATGTCATATGCCTTTTCTTTACATCAACAACAATGGAATTGTTGAAGGCCCAATCAATTCCAAGCAAACCAGGGTAAGGGCAACTGTCATTGACTATCTCAATTACTTCAAAATCTGCAAATGATCTTACTCCATCGATGTCCATAGGGACATGCTCCAGTTGTCCAATTGGGCTGACAGCTTGTTGATTAGCCATCCTAAGCCTGATGGGGGAATATATTAACTTAGGCTTTCCCATTAGTGCCCAAGTTTGATTTTTCATGGCATTAACCTCCGACCCTAAGTCGACGACCACATAGTCTATGTCATACTCTCCTATTTGAGCATTCAAGTGTAATTCTTTATTTGTCCTTCTCTTTTTCCCGGTTTGGTGCACTGCCTTTCTCAGTAAGGGGTCTATCCTTCCTAGCTCATATTGTCTAATTAAATTATGTAACTCTTGTACATTGCTTTTATCTTGAACTAACTTAACACAAGTGCACAAAAATTCCATGAGTTTTCTTACCTCTTTTTCTTCTTTTGGCGAAGCAGATTGATCAAATTCCTAAGGCATTCCATATTCTCTTATTTTTGGTCATGTCTTTGATGAAGATCCTTGATCTGCCTTGAACACTTGCCTTGCTTCCTCAAATATTTGTCTTTCCTTCCTTGCATCAAAAGTTTGGGTTTTCTCAGTAGCTTTCCTGATTCCTGAGTCTTCTACGATATTTCTTTGGGTCGCTCTATCCTGTCCTGTAGCAGTGCCTCCTCGAGTAATAAAAGTGACTCTAGGATCAGCTCTGTGGGGTTCTGCTTTGATCAACTGTATTTGCGTGTTCTGCTGAGGTCCTTGTCTTTCCTGAATTTTAGCCAAAAATACTGGACAATCCTCAATGACATCCTCAAACAAGTTACAATAACTGCAAGTGGTGCCAGGATTCCGACAGTCCCTTGCTAGATGTCCTGGATGTGCACAGTTATTACAGATTATTTTTCCTCGGCCTCGACCCATACCTCCTCCTCATGCTCATCCTCTAAATCCATCGTGAGGATTGAAGTTGCCTCTTCCTGGAGAGTTGTACTGTGCAATGTTTTCTTCTTGTTGTACTTCACCTTAGATATTGTAGATGTCTCTTGACCTTTCGCACATGAGATCGTAAGCCCTACAATCTCTATCATCATGTCCTACTAAATTACAAAATGTGCAATATAAGTTTGTGGGTGTCTGAAGATACTTCTGCATGTAATGGAATTCACCTGGGCGATGTCGATTTCTGCATACATCGCACCAGGGCAATGTGACTTGCTTCAAGCGGCTCAAAGCTCCTGAGGAAAAATATTCAAGAAATACAGGGAAGTGTTCCTTATCATGGCCTTCTGATCTGCATATGACACACCATATATCTTCTCTTTTTTCCTTTCCCTTATCCTTCTTTATGTCCTCAACCTGCAAAGACAAACTAGTCAGTTGACTCAAAATCTGGCTCATACCTGAGTTGGATTCTCCCATAGGGGTTGATTCAAGTTTCATGGCGATCTCCAGTGCCTCAAATTGCGAAGCAATTTTCTGTTGCATCAGAGGAACTCTGATGTGTGGTAGTAGCGTTGTGATGAAGCATTCCTTGTTCTTCTCATCTGGGATCTTAAAAGTTAATCAACCTGTTAAGGTCTTGAATCTCTGATCGAATTCCCAGACAGGTTTAGAAACCTTTTGTTTGATCTCTTTCATCTCTGTAATACATTGTGAATCTAATTTGGGTTTCTTGAACTTTGCAATCAGCGCATTCTTGATCTCATTCAATGGTTGAGGTTGTGCAATCCATTGGAAAAGATTCATGTACCATCTCAGTGCACGATATCTAAGAGTAGTGTTGAACTAGGTCCTTTTGACAGCCTCATCCATAGCATTCTTAATATTCCACACAACTTCACACAGGAACCAGTGTTGGTCTGGATCTTTAGATCCATCCCCTCTAAAGATAGGGAACCTCATCTCATCCGTCATAGAGCTTCCTGGGGTTCCTGTCTGAGTATATGTTGAACTGCTAGTAATGGTACTCTGAGGAATCTGGTAGTTCTGACTATTCTAATTACTTAGGGTTGTTGAACCAACAGGAGGATTAGTAATACTTACTTCTGCAGTCTGCACAGTTCCTGAGGTTTCTAGCCCATTCTGGAGAAATTATTCAGCTTCTTCTTCCTCTATCCTAGTGGGTTCTGTATGTTCTTCGTCTATCATATCTGCCTCTTCTCCACTATAGAAACCCTCGTCCCTGTAGTTCTTCTTGAACAGGTTCGCAAGGTGGACTCCTCTGAACACTCTCCCACTACGCGTATGTCCAACTCCTGTGTCATTTTCATTGTCTGAATTCTTGAACATTAGCTTTTCAAAATTCAACCAATCTACTGTATCTTCAGGATATGATTTTCATGTAAGAGAATCTTGATCCTTAGTTTCATAAACTGTAAAATTTTCCCTCTAGGTCCTTTGAAAAATTATCTCTCGGCTTGTCTATACGATTCTACTCTATCAACAACAAATTCGGTGATGTACCCTCCAATGGTGCTATCGAACCAATGATCTACATCTTGGGATACAACATTATCAACTCTTTTAACCTTATGGATCAGCGTCAAAGTCCAAACCACAGGATATCTAGGTCTAATCTCGACCTAGGTATCTGCTAATCTAGCCACCCACTTGGACAACTCTAGATGGATTCCTCCAAACAGGATCTCGTGAATGTTGATGAAAATGTATCTTTGTAGCTAATCTTCAGTACTCAGCTTAGGTTTCTTATTCTGGGCTTCAACAAAGTCCTTCTCCTGATCTTCTATCCACTTTTGAATCTTTATCTTCGATGGGAACCACCTTGACATTCCCTCAAAAATACTCTTGTCTCGACAACTAAACCATTTGTTGGCATAGGGACAGACCCAGGGTTCAGCTCCAAGAGTGCACCAAAAATCCCTAGCTACTGGCCCTTTTGACAACACCTACGAAGCATATGCAATCTCACCCAAAGAAACTATGAGGGGGTTGCAAGACAAAGATGTCTACAAGCAAGGAAATATCAAGAGGGTCTCACAACAACATCATAATCATCATGTATCAATTCCCTTCTTAGATCTACTCCTCACAGTTATATATCTACTCTAACACAACTATGCAATAATAGAATAACAATGATAGATATCAAGACATCAATCACACACACATAACACCAAACATACGTGGTTCACCCTCTCTCTAGGGCTATGTCCACATAATTGTGCTATAGATTTATTAAGATAAAGCATACAGTTCTGATCTGCGCTCTCAGCTAGCAAATCTTCTTTCTTCTTCCTCTCTTTCTCTCCTCTTCCTGTGCACCCAGCTGCAGGAATTGACCTTCACACATAGTTGAATATCTTACAATACTAGAAATCTCTCTCTCTCTCAGCACTTCTCTCTTACAATATAATATTCTCTCACAACAGTAATAGAACTTGCTCAACAACAATATCGTACCAACCCTACCAAGTCCCTTTAGAACTTTATTTATACATTATAATATCCCATCAACAGTCTTAGGTCGGAGCCTAAGTGTCAAAACCCTAGATACCAAATCCCTAGGTGACTAAAACCCTAGGTCAACTTGACCTGCTTTTCCCGAGCTTCCCCAGCCTATCTTTCCTTTCTTCCTGCGCAGTGCTAACAGTGGATTTTCCCGCTTGCTGAGCTATCCTTGATCCATCTTCCTTGCTTATCTGTCATCCTTGATCCTCTCATCCAACGGCTTGCTTTTTCATACTTCACTCCATCTTTTCTTCTCTTTCGCTCACTTCGCCCTAGTAACAGTTACTGTGTCTTCCCTGAAGTGAACATTCCACCTTTTCTTCCTTGATCTTCACTTCCTTCCATAACCAAGGGCCAACAGTCACGCAAAAACTGCACTTGTTAGGATTCAATCAAATCCAATAGTAGCGACATCGTTCGAAGATTAGTCGAAGGTGTGTGGGATAATCATATCTCTTGCAAGAGTGTGATGCTAGATCATAAAGGCAAGCCTCGATTATATGTCTAAGATCATGGAAAGAAAAAGACATGGCCCACTGAAAAGTGGATCCAACATTCTTCAGGTCAAAAGGCATATTAAGATAAGAAAATGTACCCCACGGACATATAAAAGTTGTTTTATGCTGGTCTTTGGGTTTGATCTGAATCTGGTTATATCCAGAAAAAACATCCATGAATGAAAAGACCTCGTAGCTTGCACATTCATCGATAATATGATCAATGAATAGGGTGAGGAAATTATCCTTTGGAAAGGCCTTATTCAAGTCATGGAAGTCCATGCACACTCGAATCGTACCCTATTTTTTGTTGACCGTAATGGGATTTGACACCCATTGAGTCAACTGAATAGGATAGATGAAACTGACTTTGAGCAGTTTCTCTACTTCAAACTTAATAGTTGCCACTTTCTGAGGATTCACTGGACAAAGCTTCTGTCAGACCAACTTGGCATAAATATAATTCGTTATTTCATGTTCAACGATTCTTGGATCAATGCCTAGAATTGCCTCGTAAGACCAGGAAAAAACGTCATGGAATTCCTTAAATAAATCTATATAGATTCGAATATCCTCGGGGGAGCAGTCTTCTCCGAAGAAAACATTGTCCATGATGCCAGGGGTTATGGAGATATCTATAGGTATCATTTCAGCAATAATTTCCATATTACCCTCGGCGTAAACTATGTGCATTGTTTGAGGATTAACAAGACAAGACCTGTCTCCATTCATAGTCAACACAAATTCACCTACCTCTATTCTTCTTAACTTCGGGAGAAAATAAGATTTGTAATGGAGATTATCCCAGGGTCTTTCCAGACCAGTTAATTCCTCTAGAATCATCTCATCAGAGGGCAAGACCAGGTCTAAAGAATCAGTAGTGGCGAGGGAACCTTGAGCCTAAATAGGCTCGAGAATTGGATCTAACTCCTGTGCTGGATTCATATCGGGGTCTCTCGAAGCTTGCTGGACAATACTGTACGCAATTCTACCGTGGACAAGGGCATGGCCATGCCAGGATGCCCTGTCCCTTCCATCAAGGTTGATGGGGAAGGAAGAGTCCACGGATCGTGAAAGTAAGTCATTCATAATGACGAAACTTGAAAAATTCCAACCCTAGGCTGGTCGGGGGAAGCTAATATAAACTTGGCATCACCAAAAGGAGGCGGGTAATCAAAAGTACCCATAAAAGGTGGGAACAAGCCAACCCCCACATTGACAATGTCGAGTTGAGGGTTATCAATCATCGAGACCGTGGATGACCCCGATCAAGGATCGGGCCGTGTATGATTCGTCCCTCTTGTGAAAACAACAAGACCCAAAAAACTGTGGCAACCACTGCATGCATTGCATAGGTCCAAATCCTTCCTAACAGAATGTTGTAGTCAAGAGGCGCATCGATGAATTCAACTTCAATGCACACGGTCTTTTCTCCTGACTGCATAGAGAAAGAAGGGATGATTCCATGTGGTTTGAAAGAACGATCGTCAAAAGCAGTAAGCAGAGTAGGTGAAGGAGAAAAAACGAGTTGGGTGATGGCCTTCCAACATACCAGTGACATCACGCAAGTCGAGGCACCCTCATCAACCACCGTACGGAAAATATTCTAAGTAAAATATTTTGTGGAGTAAGCCACTACTATCCGAAACCCAACATGGTATGGGAGACGAGGTTTCAAGTCGGTCATATCGAGAACAATCATTCCTAGATTACATGTCTTTGCAGATCCCAAGGCAGATAACAGAGCCTTTCTCTATGAAGGGAAGCTCTGGAGAACTTCCAAAGCATACATCCCACAAGGGGTTTGTAACAAATCCTCCACCACAAAGTAGTTTTGGGTGGCCCTCACGTTTGGATTATGAGAAGCTTTCTTGAATTTCCCTTTCGGGATGTGTGTCATTATTTCATCCCATGTCTTCTTGATCTGGGAGGAATTGTTGGGTTTATGGCTTCTTTACCCTTTTTGGAAAATTCTGGAATTTCATAATCATGTGCCCTAGTTTCTATGTAAGAATCCCCTTTCATCATATAAACATTCACGACCAAGGGATTACTAGAATATGTGGGGGGTCCCTGACTTCCCCCATCCGCACTCAAAGAGGCTTGAGTCATATTTTTCCTATGTGGAAATGGGTTCATTAACAAAACAGGTTGTTGTTGCACCAATAACTTCTAGGCCTCTGCAATTCGAGGGCATGGGTGAGTCAAATGGTCCTCTGTGCAAAGGTTACATGGATACTTCAACTTTCACTTCTTTGTGTTGCCTGCACCAGCATTGTTGTTAGGTTTCTTATCCCCCTTACCCTTCTTGTTTCATTTTTTTTTCTTTCCTTCAGACTGTTGGTTGGCCTTCGGGTTCATCGATTGCACACTATGTACATCCTACATTTGGGTAGGAGGAACAGCTGAACCGAAGGTTTGGCTAGATGTTGTCTACTGTATCGAAAATTGTTGCAATTGATTTGACACCTAATCAATGGAATTTTCTTGTGTTGAACCAACTATACCATCGGCATGTGGTCCATAAATTTTTTTGGCTTTGTCAAGGATGGACAGTGGTGCATATGGAAAAATATCATAGAGTAAGCCAGACTGAGAGTATATCAATTCGAGCTATTGCGCTCTCATTATCACGTCCTCCTCTGAAAACACTCCCGAAGTGGAAACGTCCTTGGATAATTGAGGTACCAAACACTTGAGGAACCACTTTAGCAGGAAATTCAGTGGGACATGTACCTTGATCAAGCACTTCTAACACTTCCATTCTTAGACGTGATACGAGATATGATCGACCTTAGTTTGCTAAAAGTTGGTCAGCAATTCAACGTCGGCATCATATCTCATGGGTAGTTGGAAATGGTTCAGGAAAACCATCACCAAATCACTATAGTAAGAATATCTTGAGAGGTCGATCTCAATGTACCATTTTGTGACACCCCCGATAAGAGTGCGTTGAACAGGCGCAACTATATAGAGTCATCTCGTAGTGAGTTTGACGAGAACCATAGGTGGAAAGTTGTTACGTGATCACCTGGATCTTTTCCAAGCTTGCCTTCGAATTTTGGGATATCCGAGGGAAACTTAGTCGGCATGGGAGGCCAACGTGGATCACGAAAAATCGGTTCGTTAGGCAACCTTGACAAGTCTGGCAGATGTAACGTTGCCATAAATGGTAGCTTGGGTTGGGTACTATGTACAGGAAAAAGGGATCCTGGGGTTTGAATGGCACCAAGTTGCCAGGAAAAGTTGGGTTTCTTACCAGGGTTCTTGTAGACACCATGGCCTTGACTAGCATATGAAAACTACACTTGCTAGGACATCATCGAATGATTCATGTAATTGGATGGCGAGGGTTCGGCGAGGATTTCTCTCTACATTGTGTTCCAAATATTCTGGAAAGGGTTGCCCCGTGTCGATCCGATGAGCATAGGTACTGAGCCTTGCTGGGGTTCCATTGACCATGGAAGGGGTTGCCCCTGGTCGACATCACTGACGAGGGAACCAATACCTACCAAGGTTTCCAAAGTCCTCGTGAGGAGAAAACTCATGTCCTTTCCCCCTGTGTAGGAATAGTACCATGCACAGGATTTTGTTGTCCAAACCTAGGGTTTCCCTCGGCCAAGATGGCAGCTGACGAAAACCCGTTATTACCAAACGCATCGAATAAAGAGAATGACATTGATCCCATGAGTATGATGTAAGAAGACGGTCCTATATTTCCTGCTCCAAACAAGCTATAGTTTTTGTTCGGCCTGATGGGTGGCTAGAAAGCACTACCGAGCGAGGGGGATGAAGGAGGTATATGACCCCCACCATAATGGATAGTGTTATAGGAGGTTGGGTGCCCTCCATAGACCCTTTCAGGGGAGATTTTGAGCTCCCTGCCCCCAAACCCAAGACTTCATCGTAACGGTGATGGTGGTGGCTCTAATGCAACCGACGACAGGCCCTGAAGCCTTCACGACTGATAGAGCTCTTGATCTTCCACCTTATGAAAATATCAATGATACAGTAAGGCTTTAACTAACATTTAAAACCAAGCACATGATAGAAAAGTTCCTACAAGATAAATCAAGCAAACCACTATCTAGTTAGAAGAATAGTTATTCCAGCCAACACTAGAGAAACTTACCGGTGTAAGTGCAACTCGAACATGGAAGCACCCTCCAGTTATACTCTGCAAAGCATGGCCCGACGTCTACCCTAGGTACCATGGTATACCCCCGCAGTCACCTGTGTAAGTCTCTATAATAAAGAAAACTAAGTTGCCAGCTCATAAACAATCACCAGGCGGGTACAGTCGATAGTCGGGTGGACCGCAACAAGCAAGATAACAAGTCTGAAACCTACTGAGGGTATCGAAAGAAAGTGGTCCAAAATACAACTGAGTATATCAAAGGGATTCAAGGTCCATGAAGCTCCATAGGAAAATGCAAGCAATAGTATCCCACTACGCTTGGTCCATCTTTGGAGGGGTTATCTCCTCTACCTTTCCTCACGTGAACTTGTGTTTATCCCTTGTGTTAGATGGGGGTCCCAAATAACTTTCACATCACTAGAATTTTACACTCGCTAGCTCTAACTCCAATGTTTGTTTGTAATCCTTGAAGATTTTCCTCTCCAACCTAATTCAAGGCTCTAACCCTAAACTAGTTGATTGACCCTACAAACATAAAAGTCTAATTAATTTTAATTAGTGTTCATTTTAAATGGCTTGTTTTAACTCTAAGGATATGGAAGTGAAACTAGTGATGTGTATGAGAGATGAAAAGAGGAGGAATAAATGAAACTGAAAGAAAAATTACTTCTAGTTAACAATAAAGATTTTCAACTAACTCTTTAAACCAACTTTTTCACAACTAACTTTTTTCAAGATCTTTAAAAGGAAGACCTAAAATGAAATTTCACTCGACTACAAGCTACTTAATGTTCTAAGAAATCAGTAAAGAACTTAAAAGAAAATGAACTCTTTTTCCTAAAAATTAAGATAACTAACTCCAGCTACTTTACCAAACTAAGAAAGGAATTTTTTTTTTTTTTATTTGAAAATGATTCAAACAAGAAAAACTCGAAATAAATCTTTTTTCTCTTTTCTTTAAAGAAGACGAAATGGGGAAAAAGAAAAAACAAGACAAGACTGAAACTTACCTCTGGCCCACTGCAGATCATAAGGAGTCACTAAAGACACCAAACAAGATGATCAAAGACTCAAATACTCACCTAAAAACCCTTTCGAAGTAAAGACAAGCAAACTAACATCTAACCCAAGCTATGACTGTAAAAACAGAGACATTGGACTTTATCAAGAAACCCTGAAAAGTAAAAAACTCAATCAGGAAAGAGGATGGCTGCCTCTTTTTCAAAAAAAGTTCCTTGAACCAGGTACGCCATTGTTGTTTTAGTAGGCTGTGTATGTATGTGGGTTGTTTACTAGACAAGGCGCGTATGTATGTGGGTTGACCCACTGTAGGGCGCTTGCACCTCTGTAATTTCTCAAAAAAATAAATAAGACAGACAGAATGACAGGGAAGGGAGAACTGGTATGGTACCAGAAGGTGACCATAATCCATTAAAAGACTTAGTAGACTCAAAGAACTTGAAAGGTAATAAAACCAATCAAACACCCAAAAAATACCCTAAAACCCTAGAGGCTTCCCTAGTATGGTCGCCAGTTCTGCTAGCGAGAAAACCCCCCCTATGGATACACCAGGGTTTACAATGTAGGAAGATCAATAACCATTTAAAAGTATCCTACTTATCTAACTACCCCAAACATATCCCAGACTCATACACAAAAAGAAAATTGAGAAGGATCAGGTAAATGTACCTCTACTCTGCGTCTGGTGACGATCCTCTCATGCTTGATATCTTCGTTTACTGCAAACCTCCTCCCAAGGCTAACCTACATCCAAAGACAGACAGAAAAAAAAAACTACAAGCATGTGTTTCATATATCAATAAGGGTTAGATGTTAGAATAAAAACATAAATCAAATGCAAACATTCGACACATCATGTTTTGGGACAATAAAAGTACTTTTTTTATTGATAATACAATGATCACTTACAACCAAAGTTGGCTACTTCTCCATGAACCTGGTCTGGGTTCCTCTTCACCAAGCTCCAAGTGCACCTCCGTGTATCTTTCTCCTATCAACCTTATTCTTGGGAAATGAAATGGGTTCTGATGGAGGAAAAAGGGAAAAATGAGGAATTCTGAGGCTATTCTCACAACAAGGCTACAAATGCTTGGGGCAAGGAGGGGATGTGAAATGGGTAGAGGTTTACTATTATTATGTCTAGCTGTGGAATGAGACCCAAAAACCTTGTTGGAACAAGGGAAAACCTAGGGTTCAATGCTACAACAACACACCAACAAAACCGTAACTACCAGCCCTTTCGACAACACCTGTGAAGCATATGAAGTCTCACCTGAGGTAGAAGCAGGGCTAGTTGTAGGAATCAGGTGTCTACAACCTTAGCTGGGACAAAGATATGTGATTGTAATAATTAACAAAGCACTTAGCACTGATAGTTCATCAATATTTAACCACTATCTACTGCAGAGATGAAATGAAGCATCACATCATTCACTCAAATCTTTTGTATCTAAGCTCTTATCATAAAGAGGTAGATTAAATCTAGTAGATTCAAGCACTAAGCATATTCTCATAAGCCAGATCTACATTCGTATTTATCATTAGCACAAATCATAAATAGATCTATCTATCTATATCAAATCACTTAGCAAATAAAGGCATAAACACATCAAGACATATTGCACAAAGCAGAGCAACACAACATATACGTGTCTCACCCCCACCCTGGGGCTATGTCCACCAACTCTTCTTCTTTATTAGCTTCTTCAATAGGTTACATGCACAGAGCCTCAAAACCCTACTTTGCATAGGATATAATATATCTGCAGCTCGCTAGATCCTTCTTCCCCGAGCTAGGATACAACACTAAGCCTTCTATAGTCACTTGCACTCAGCTTTGCAAGCTTCACATAGTATGCACAGAGCACTTACAATCCTTCAATCACATAGATCTATCACTTAGCCAACTTCCTTACATCACATAGATGCCCCTCCTTACATTTCCTAGTCATCTATTTATACAAAATAGGCCTAAATATGGGTAAACCCATGGACCGACATCCCATACCCGTTACATAAGCCCAAATCCCAAAAGGGACACAAAAAGGGGCCGAGATCCCGCGATCTCTGCTTCATCTTAGACATGCTGTCAAAGTCCCAAAATAGGTCAACTTGACCAAGGATCTCCCAAAACTTGGTCAAGGGCCAACATGCCCCCAACACTCACCTGTGACTTGTCCCAAGTCACTCTAATCTGGGTAGTTCTTCTTCAAAATCCTCAAGCTGGGATCGAGCTTCTTTGACTTGTTGCTATGCCATGACCTCTTGTGTAGGGAACTCTTGGATGACTACCTCGTTCACAGGTCCTTTGAGGTGTTGTTCAGCTACAGTGACAACCTGCTCTAGTTCTGCTCCTCGACCTTCAACCTTTGTGAACAATTTATAGGCCTTATCTTATACAGGTTGGAGACTCTGAGTTACTTCCATAACTCTCCTCTGGATAATATGGATCTGTTGTTGAGCGGTGTGTTGCTCTTGGGAGAACTTCATTCTTTCCATAGATGACAGGGGCTTCAGCTGTGCCTATATATTTTCGTCTTGATACTTTACCTCTTGGAGTTGCGACTCTAGTGCCTTTAGCTCTGGATTCTCGGTGAGTTGCTCATAGTTCTGGGCACTAGGATCAGTAAGTTTCTTACATTCCATAGCAAGGGATTTTATTCTCTCAATTTCACTTCGATCAGTTGCTTCTCTTTGATCCATTACATCCTATGGAGTCTCGGGCACTGTGTGGAGCTCTAAGTCTGCTATGCGTTGTTGTAGCTTTTGAATAACTTCTGTGAGCTTCTCTACTTTCTTTGTGACTCAGTCCTCTGCCTTTATTTCTATGACTATCACAGAGCGAAGTGCTCTATTGACCGATTTTTTCACTTCGAGTTGCTCTACGAGAAACTATTCTTTTCCTTGTTGTATCTGTGCTTTTTCTTCATCGTAATTTGCTTGGAGAGCAATCTTTTCCTATTTTGCAGGTCGGTACTACTCTACAAGTACTCCCTGTACTTGCGTCAACTCCTGGGTGGCTTGTTCTATTTCCTCTTATGCTCGGCGAAGGCAAGCTTCAACTGTCTCAGCTAGTCGGTGGAGTTGGGATGTCTCATCTCCCAACTCTAGTTCTCCCGATGGCAGAGGCGCAGTGGAGACCGCAGGACTGGAATGAAGAGCATGTTGTACCCCTCAGCTCGACTTAATTCCTCTCATACAATTCTTCCTTCTTCACTCCTTGTTTTTTTTCTATCTCTAGTGAAGCATCATTCAGGGCTGCTATTATGAATTCAAAGTCGTTGGAGGTGAGGACAGTCTGCATCTTGGTCATGGTGCCTTTTGTCTTCTTCCGAGAAGAAAGTTTTAGGGGGGAAACCTTTGTTTTCTTCAATGGTTCCACCTCGTCTCTGGGCGGTGTTACTTTGTTGGGCCTCTGTTCAACTTCTACTTTGTCACCACCCCCTCGGTCAGGTGACATGGACGTGGTCTTCACTGAGGTGCTGCTTAAGTTTTGGACCTCCTCAGTTTTTTTCTGTCTACTGGTTCCAGGTGCATTCTGTTCTTTATGGGTGTCTTCTGGGTCATCAATATCATATATCTCTGTAGGTTTGGCGGGGATAAGGAGTTCAGTGGACCATTCCTTGGTGATTTCCTCGAGGTCTTATTGTATAAGCTTATAATATGACTGGAGCTGCTCTTGATGTTCATTTGCTCACGCTGTAATGTAGATGAAGTGTCGATCTGTGTTGAACTTCATCAAAGATCAGAACCTTTGTAATGTGTTCAGGGTCATGTGAGGCTCAACTTCGATGGCTCTCTTTCTCTGGAGGTTGTATGTATGAAACACAGCATTCGACTACCACTATTTTCTCATATCATTTGAGTACCAGGGGGTAGCGAAATTCGCGGTAAGTAGTTCGAATGGCTCTCTGTCGGAAAACGTCGCTCCTTCCAACATCTCCTAGGAAAAAAATGCAATGAGGACCAGGAGAAAGCTAAAATGAAATTCATAACCTTGATCCTATGCTTCTCGGCAATCTTTTTCCAACTGATTAACCAGGTACTTCACCCAGTTCATCTGTAGGCCTTCCGCGTACTTCCCTGCTAGGTCAACGACAAAGTTGGTGACCTATGTAGGTCAGTTCTTTCTTACTAAATTTTCAGCGATTAGTTGACATGTGAGGCACACTATGCCACTCTGGATGGAAGCTACCTTGTAGCCTCTTTTTCCCTTCTCGACATCGCCATAGGTGGCCTTGATCTTTTGTGCTAGTGCGCGATCTGCGGCTTTTCTTGGATAAAAGTCCTGCGGGTCAGGTCCTTGCATGCTCAGGCATGTGATCTTGTGGATAAATGTTGGGTCAACTATAATGTGACGGTCTAGCCATAAGTAGTCGCCATGGTAACAAGACAGTAGCAGCTTGACACATGCATTAACTTCCTGGTGTCTTCCGAAGTGTGGGATATTCATGACATTTAGCAGGGTGGACTGCACGAGGTCCGTAGTCCACTGCATACCATAGACCTTGCAATCTACAAGGTTGAAGTCAATTAACTTCAATGTAGTGATCTTATCCTGGTCTATCCGAACTGCACGTATCCCCTTCGGGAGGTACACAGTGACCATGGTGTACTCAAAATCGTGTGGTACACTATCACGATTCATCGTGCCAAACAAAGGCGGGATGTAATCAAGCAATATGGTTGGAATGAGTTTTTCATTTGTGAGGTTGTCTTTATTCTTGGTTCTCTTTTCTACTAATGGTCGGGATGGTCCGAATCCACGAGCAGTCGATGGAGAGGCTTGCAGTCCTCTCATCGATGATGCTTTTACACCTGTAGACATCGACATGACTCTTTTATTCATGAGGTTGATCAGAACATCTTCAAAAAATTTCTCTGCAACGCTCAACTCGTCCGACATACACACTTGGGGTTGGAAATCTTCGGGTTCGAGGAGTAACTTGGACACTGCAATAGGATAGAGGGCAATAGCGCAAAGAGCACTATGTAAAATCAACAAGTTTGTGAGCTCAAATTCATGGTTAGCAAAAGTGTTCTTGGTGCATGGTGCGACGGGATAAATAAATAACTTGGTAACGAATCTCTTGTAACAGGCGAGAAGCCTTCATTAACTCTATTATGTCCATTATGGCGCGGTCCAACGGTCTGGTGGAGAACCATAAATGCCTTTCTACCCATTCAGTGGGTTGACTGAATGGTTATATTGGCCCCAACAACTATATTTCTTCACCATGGCGAAGTGCCACGTGACATTGTTCTGTTATCCCAACAAAGTTCCAATTTTGCAAATTTTCCTTCTGCGAAGCTCCCTCTGGAACCTTCTGCAACTTGTCGATCTTAGTTCTCTTCTTACTTAGATTTCTAGCCTTCTTCCTAGTGGGCTTCATCTCTGTATGCCTTTTTCCATTATGATTCTTATCTTATTTTGGTATAGTTACTTCGCGTTATTGAGATTCTTTCCTAAGATTTGAGGATGATCCTTCTTCTTTATATGGAATAGGTACTTCAATATTATGTGGGTCTTCTAGTGTTCTTGCAACTTTGACATCCGGGTCTCTGGTGTTAAATAGCTTTGATCTGTTCTTTTGTTCTTCAATCAAGTGTGTGATCCTTCTAGTCATAAATTCTTTTGACTCTTGCTTTTGTTGTTCTAAAACTTCCTCTTCTTCTTTCCTTCTAGCTTGATCTCTTTCAATCCAAGGTTTTTCAAGCAACATGGTAAATGGATTGTTGTTCTCGATAAATTTAATAATATAAAAATCTTCCTCTATCGAAGTTCCATTGGCATTCATAGATATCTGGGTGAGATTTCCACATAGGTTTATCATCTTTCCTTTGAATAGTCCTATTCCTCCTAATGAAGGAATCATAGCAGGCCTCCCTATAGCTTCCCAAGTTCTCTCTATCATGATATTCACCTGTCTTTCCTCATCTAGAATACAGTCAATGTCGAAGTCCCCTATTCTTTCTTCAAGAAATTCTTTTTCTTTGAAGATCTCTAATAAACTAATATGTCGGTGATCATTCAGAGTTTCTTTCATATGTAGCAATACTTTTTCTGATTCTTTTTGGGGTTCTGACATAATCTTAGTTTTTGGATCTGCCTTAGGGTTTTCTTGTCTCATGCTCATTTATTCAAGCTTAGTAATCATTCTAGGACAATCAAATACTTCATGGTCCATAGATTTGCAACAAATACAACTGGGTCTTCTCCCAGGGCATTCCTTAGCAAGATGTCCCAGTTTTCTACAACTGTAACAGAGGGTTAATCCCCTTTTTCTTTTAAATGATCCCCATCCTTTCCTGTATTGCACGCTAGGATCATGGTAGCTAACCTGCAAACATTTATTTCTAGGATCCTGCATCCACTTGTTAGTCCAAACATTCTTTCTATGCATAGGTATAACATATCTTTCACTATTCTTATCAGATCTACTCATATCAAATCTTCTTTCAACTATTAATGCCCTAGTTTTCAAGCTAGGAAAGAATCTATCAAACATACCTAGATCCATATTGTTGAAAAAAACAAATTCACTTATCTTACTTCTATAGAGCATAAAGATTTCATATATAAAACTTTTCAATATTCTTACCTTTATCAGAGAATAGAGCTTGCGGATCTTACCTCTTTTAATAAATAAAATTCACTTTTACCTTTCTCGGAGCACAAAGCTTTTAGATCTTACCTCTTTTCTTCAGATTAGACTTTTTTTCCTTAGCACAAAGCTTGTCAAACTAAGTAGAGTACTATGCACTAGAGTGACAAATCTATGCACATAGATTTCACAATTACAGGTCATATCTTTGCACGAAGCTTCTTTTTCCTTAGTTCCCAACAATCACAGTTTTTTGTCCCAGCAATAGAACCATTTGTTGGAACAGGGGTAGACCCAGGGTTCAACGCTACAACAACGCACCAACAAAACCCTAACTACCATCCCTTTAGGCAACATTTGCGAAGCAGATGAAGTCTCACCCGAGGTAGAAGCAGGGGTGGTTGCAGGACTCAGGTGTTTGCAACCTTAGTTGGGACACATATCTATGATTGTAATACTTAACAGAGAACTTAGTGTCAATAGTTCATCAATATTTAACCACTATCTACTGCGGAGATGAAACAAAGCATCACATCATTCACTTAGATCTGATGTATCTAAGCACTTATCATAAAGAGATACATTAAATCTAGTAGATTCAAGCACTAAGCATATTCGCATAAGCCAGATCTACATTCGCATACATCATTAGCACAAAGCATAAACATATCTATATATCTATATCAAAGCACTTAGAAAATAAAGGCATAAACACATCAAGACATATTTCACAAAGCAGAGCAACACAACATATACGTGGTTCACCCCCACCCTGGAGCTATGTCCACCAACTTTTCTTCTTTATTAGCTTCTTCAATAGGTTACATGCACAGAGCCTCAAAACCCTACTCCACATAGGACAAAATATTTGCGCAGCTCGCTAGATCCTTCTTCCCCGAGCTAGGATACAACACTAAGCCTTCTATAGTCACTTGCACTCAGCTTTGCAAGCTTCACATAGTATGCACAAAGAACTTACAAACCTTCAATCACATAGATCTAGCACTTAGCCAACTGCCTTACATCACATAGATGCCCCTCCTTACATTGCCTAGTCATCTATTTATACAAAATAGGCCTAAACATGGGTAAACCCATGGGCCGACATCCCATACCCATTACATAATCCCAAATCCCAAAAAGGACCCAAAAAGGGGTCGAGATACCGTGATCTATGCTTCGTCTTACTCTTCATCTTCGATAGGCTTTCGAAGTCCAAAAATAGGTCAACTTGACCAAGGATCTCCCAAAACTTGGTAAGGGGCCAACACACCTCCTTTTATATGACAAAAGGATGGTTATTTGGTTGGGTGACGAGCTATAGGCGGTGGATTAGTTGGGAAACTACCCAATAGCACGTAATCTCAACAAATTCCTTGCAACTTTTTAATTTTTTCAACGTTTGCAAGCATACATGGGTTGTAGTGGTGTAGCATGCATACGTACATGGGATATATTGGTGCAACAAGCATATGTACCTAGGTAGTAGTGGAGCAGGGCACGTACATCTTCAAAAATATGGTTTTTTAGAAGAGAAACTCAGTAATGGCTTGGAAAAAAATGCAAGTAAGAGGGCCAAATGCCAGGTATACATATGTAGATAAATTTAGGGTTATAACACAACCCTAGGTCCAAGAAATTGCCTGACCCCTCTTTCCCCTCAAAAGAAATAAAAAATCTCAAAACCTCTACGAAATCTCTTGATATTCCCCCTTTAGAGGATGCTCCTATGATTCAAGATATAAAATAAGAATTGGATTTCAACACAAAGGAAATGGACCTAGATGGCATAGATCTCCAAAGCATCATGGAGGTTTTTCATCATCGGGATATTCAAGCTATCCCCCTAGAGCACTTTCAAATAATTAAAAAGGATTTTCATAAGCAGCGTAAGGAACCCTTAGGACCATCGGGCTCTACCTTGACCCATCCCAATTTGGGTATCCAAGATAACAAAATCAAATAAAAAAAGTCTCCAAGGAATATAAGAGAAAAGGTAGAAAATCCAATCTTGAACACCTATAGGAAATAGGTGGCATCATGGTCAACTCGGGCCAGAACTCCCTGATCATGAACTCATTTCAACCCTCCCAACATTATACATGAAATTAATCTCTTATAATATCATAGGTTTGAATGGTAAGAGTAAGCACCGACTCTTACAAAATAAGCCACATTTAGAATCACCAAATATCATGCTTCTTCAGGAAACCTAATGTTCATGGGAACAACTAGAAGTCATTCTCTCCAAGATATGGAAATCAAATTGTTCGATGGCCATTGATGCTTTTGGTTCAGTAGGGATACTTTCTCTCCTATGGAATCCAAACAAAATCCTTGTCTGGTAATTGTTTTGTACAACACACAACATTTAAGCAGAATTCCAATCATTGGGAAAAAGCACTTTAGGCTTTATCATAAATGTTTATGGACCACAACAATTGGGGGAAAAGATTCTTATTATGTAGAAACTATGGAACATCACACAAAAAATTTATCCGTATAGTTAGATAATGGGAGGATATTTTAATGTGATTACCTCCCTAGCTGAGAAAAGAGGAGGTATTAGACACCTTGATGTGACACACCCAGAGAAACAAACCCAAAAATTTGTCTTTTCTTTTAAAAATGATTTGCTCCAGCTCTGCTCTAAACATAAGCACTTCCTAGGTATCTATAAATTCACCATATTGGGATAGTTTATAGATACCCGACCAATGGGTATGTTTATAGAAGAGCTAGAGAAAATAGTTTTTAAAAGAAGAGACAATTTTTTGGGTTTGTTTCTCTAGGTGTGTCATAGATTGGTATCAGAACAACATCGAGCCTTGAAGGGATTGCTACATAAATTATTGTGGCGCTTCCTGAGTTAATTATTGGCTATCATACAATCTCAAATTGTAATAGTTTCGGAAACAATTATCAGGAAATCCATCATGGCCCAAGCATCTCAGCTAGCCTTCCCTTTGTGATGTGAGCCTATGAATCAAAAGTATTCCTAACAAGGAAACCAATGAAAATTCATCGTCGATTGAGCTTCAAATTGGTTATCCACCATTTATTTTTGGACTGCATAAATCTGCATCCCACATGCATGCTGGGAAAGGTGATTGAACCATTAATAAACAAAAGCCAAATCTTTGTGACATGTGTGTGAAGCACAAAGAGTCACAGAACCCTACAAAGTTGTGCCTTGTATAATTTTTATCGCCATGTCAAATGACCAGTCTATACATCCATTCGATGCCCCATCATCCTTTGTACATTGGCAGCCATCAACTTGTGATATGCCCCCCCATTACCGCATGTTAGTATATGGATGTGCCAGGTGTGTCGGTGGACCCTTATTGGGTCAAATCCTTTGGTTGGTCATCGTTAAATGATGATCGTTGGATCTATGGATAGACAGATCTACATTGTTGATCGAAGAACACTACCATCAGGATGTCTGAATTTTGGGTTGCATGGATTCTGAGGACAAAGGACTCTGATAGTTGTTGATCCATCGAAGAGTTGCTTCAGAGAGATCTGGGTCGTTGGATCCTTTGCGGTGTGTGTGTGTCATCAGAGTCCTAGGGTCAGAGTAACCTTTGATTCTTGGAGTGGAGGAACTCCAATGGGAGGGACTCCAAGAGTGAAGGAGAACCATTGACCTATTGGGAAATATTCCCACGATCTCAGTCCTAGATATAGTGTGGTTCAAGCAGGAGGAGAAAGAGTGACAATGTCCAAGTGATGTGGTGTAAAAAAGCAGTGGTCAAGGTGATAAGGATGTCAACATGGAATGAACTTCCTCAAGGAATGATACATTTCAACGGTTTGTTGGATGAAAGGACATGAGTGGACCTAGTTGGGCATGGAGGCCCTCAAGCCTTCACTTTAAATATTAGCCTTGGATCGGTAGGGCTTCATGGAGTCTGACAACAAGGGAATCTAATATTTTTTGACCCATTGAAGAGTGGTTTTGGATAGATATGGGTCATTAGATCCTTTGCGGTGTGTGTATGTGTCATCAGATTCTAAGTGTCAGAGTAACCTTGGATTCCTAGAGTGGAGGCACTCCAATGGGATGGACTCCAAGAGCGAAGGAGAACCATTGATCTATCGAGAAATATTCCCATTATCTCAGCCATAGATCTAGTGTGGTTCGAGCAAGAGGAGAGATAACGACAATGTCCGAGTGACGTGGTGTGAAAACTCGGTGGTCAGGGTGACAAGGATGCTAGCATGGAATCAACATCCTCATAGAATGATACATTTTGATAGTTGGTTGGTATACATGACATGAGTGGGCCCAGTTGGGAATGTAGGCCTTCAAGCCTTCACTTTAAATCTTAGCCTTAGATTTGTAGGACGATAGATCTCAACCATTCATAGTAGGGGTGTTGGTCGGAGTGAGTTGCAACCCTGCAGAGGGATGCACTCTGACAGGAGGAACTCCAAGGAACAATCAACATTGTTGATTGCTGAATGGGCATGGGGTAACGACATTCATCAATCTATCGTGGGTCCCACATGGTCAAGTAGGAAGAGTTAAATGTATGGACCTTAATTTTTGAGAAATTGTGAACTCTGAGAAAATAATGACCATTGGAGGAGGGAATAGGGATCATTGGATCCATCCTAGTACGTACAATCAGAGTGCAACAGTCAAAGTGATCAACAATACTAAAGTGAGGGAACTTCGATAGGAAGGAATCCAAGAAGAGATCTTAGTTGTAGATATCATGGGTCCCTTTTGTAGCATGGATATTGGGCACTGAGAGAAGAGAGTAATCGTTGTGCAAGTGCAGATTCCAAAGCAATTGGAGCCATTGGTCCCCCAAATTCATGGATTGTTAGATCTTTCAAGAGGGTGTCGTTAGACCAAGTCTTTTGGAGTGGGAAGTAAGGTCAGGAGTGAATGAACTCCAACGGGGAAGACCTCGATGATAATGAAAGGCTCCAAAGTGTTCTAAACCATGAATTGGGGAAGACAAATGGTATAGGAGATAGGTGCCACGTCGGTATCCGCATCAGTACTGCATCGAATGGAACAATTGAATAAGAACCACATGGAAGTCGGGTGAAAATCAAGTGGAAATTAATTTAATACGACATAATAATTTCATAAGGCCAAAACTTGTTGCCTTGAGTTTGAAATTAAGAAAGGAAATGGTCGTTGGAAATCTCTCAAAGAGAGGAATTTAGTTATGAACCCAGAGAATTGTTTCGAGAATAAAAACTCATAACCAACTTCGAATAAAGTGATTGGTGTCATTAAGAAAAAATAAAAAGAGAAATTAATATATATAATTATTTTACGGTCGTTTCCAGACATTCTTATAAATGTTTATGCTTACATTTAAGCTAACAAATATTATGCCATATGCACACTCTTTTGCAGAATTAAGAAATATAAACAAGATAACAATGAAGATCTGGGAACTGGAGGAAGGGGAAGGAGCCTTCAGTCATGATAAACCATCCGAGGGTCAAAACATCATTGTTGAAAACACAAATATAGAATCAAATGGACACTAAAGCAAGGGGGAACAAGAGCCATTAATAGAGAATATGGGAATCTTGAAAACAAAAGTATAGAGTTATAAAGAAGACAATGAGAGAATGATGAAAGAACAAAACCAAATAAATTCTCAAGTAATGAAAATCCTAAATTATCTACATAGACAAGCAAAGTAGGGATCAAGATCAAGACACGAGGAAGGAGGCAAACAACATGAAAGAAGACATAACTACAAAGGGACTAATTATTCCATAAGTGCTAGTAGGACTCATAGGCAACACTCACCTCCTCACTCAACAAGTAAACTTTATGGATCTGAAGACTCCATAAGAATTCCAAAGGTATCCCCTATGAGGCACCAAAGAAGGAGACATGAATTGAACATTTTTCAAGGAGAGTTGAGGAAGCTTAAGCCACAATCCTTTTATGGTGAAAGAGAAAGGGAAGATTATGATGAAGCATGGTTGCTTGGAATCAGTAAGTATTTTAAATTGCACAACTATTCACCTAACCTTGAAGAAAGAATTTCCACAACCATTTGCATGGAAAATTTTCTATGTGGTGGGATCAACTGAAGCAAGTGGAACACATTAATGAAGGAAAAATCACTTGGAAACAATTCAAGAGATATTTTCAGAAGGAGTACCTTTTAGAGCACTTCTATGATAAGAAAATACATGAGTTATTTGAACTCGAGATGGGAATCATAACCATGACAGAGTATGAAAATAATTTCTTTGGATTGTTAAAGTATGTGGGGTTTATTAAGGATGAGAAGGTGAAAATACATAGTTTTTTGAGTGAAATGCCTTCATTTTATAAAGAGAAGATTCAATATGATGAACCTAGAACCTTGATAGAAACCATCAGGAAGGATAAGTACCTTTATGAGCAATGAAAGGGTAGAGAATCCATGAAGAAATATTGGAAGAATAACAAGAGGGAGAAATCTAATCATAGGAGGAAGGGATTCAAACCTTCTTTCAACAGAAATAGACCAAACAAAAATCAGCAAGACCATCTTGCTAAGGATGAATCCAAGAGAGATGATTCCTTGGGAAAAAGGGGAATAACACCAATCCAATGTTGGGGATGCAAGGAATATCATTGTACAATTATTTCCCTCACAAAAAAGACAAAGTGAAGACCATGCACATCATCCAAGAGGCTACAATAGTAGAATATATGGGAAAAATATATTCATCCCTAGAAGATCGACAAGCAGAGTACCAATCCAATATGATTGAGATGGAAGGTAAGACCATTAATCAAATTTTTTCTATGTTAATTGATTCAGGAGAAATCCATTGTTGCATTGATCCTAAAAGAGTGGATATATTACATTTGAAGAAGAGTAAGCTTGAGAAATCAAGTTTGGTTTAGCTATCTATTGGAACCAAAAGAAGGATCAGTGAGGTTGTTAGAAGTTGTCCAATAAATATTAATGGAGTAAGTACAATGGTTGATATGAATATCATCCCATTAGAATATTATGATATTCTAATTAGAATGGATTGGATGGAAAAGCATCATGTTGTCCTAGAATGTCACAACAAGACATTTACAAGCCTTGATGAAGAAGGAAAATATAGCATTGTGAAAGGAATTCCAATAACCATATCTATAAGGGAGATTACAGCCTTACAAATGAAGAGATGTTTCAATAAAGGATGTCAATTATATGCATCCCATGTGGAGGAGCCAGAAAAGAAAAAATTTCCAAGCCTTGAATATGTTTTAGTACCGCAAGAGTTTGAATATGTATTCCAAGAAATACCAGGATTACCACCAAAGAGGGAGTTATATTTCTCTATTGATTTAGTACTAGGAGATACTCCAGTATCAAAAACATCTTACATAATGAGTACACCAAAAATTAAAGGAATTACAAATGAAAATGGAAGAATTGATGAAGAAAGGGTACATACATCCAAGTGTTTCACCTTAGGGAGCACCAATACTCTGTCAAAAAGAACGATGGAACAATGAGGTTGTGTGTTGACTTCAAACAGCTGAATAAATCCACTTTGAAGAACAAGTACCCTCTACCCCAAATCGATGACCTCTTTTATTAGCTAAGAGGAGAAAATATATTCTCAAAGAAAGACTTGAGATGAGGATACCACTAGGTAAGAATCAAGGAAGAAGACATCAATAAGACAACCCTTACAACCAGGTATGGGAATTATGAATTTATAGTGGTGTCAATTGGGATGACCAATGCACCATCTATCTTTATGTGTTCAATGAATTGCATATTCAAAAATTATCTTGATAAGTTTTTCATTTTATTATTAGATGACATACTTATATATTATAAGTTAGAAGAAGAGAATGAACATCACTTGAGGTTGGTGTTTCAAGTGCTGAGGGAACATCAATTGTATTCCAAGCTTAGTGGGTTTTATTTTTACCAAGAACATATACATTACTTGGGACACATTATTTCAGAGCTAGGTATAGCAGGGGATCCAGAGAATATTCAAGCCATTAGAGAATAGCCAACACCCAGGTATGTTTTAGAAGTCATATATTTTATGGGATTAGTTGGTTACTACAAAATATTTATAGCGGGGTTCTCTAATATTTCTCATCCCATCACTTCTTTGCAAAAGAATGGGATTAAATTTGAATGGACGACTGAGTGTGAAGAGAACTTTAAGTTTTTGAAGGAACTACTTACTAGTGCACCTATTTTAAATATTGTTGACTCAAATGAAATTTTGTGGTTTGTATAGATGCATGCAAGGACAGACTTGGTGGAGTCCTCACTCCAAATGGACATGTCATTGGTTATGAGTCAAAAATCTTAAAGAACATGAGAGGAACTATTCCACATATGACTTGGAGCTTGTTTTCATTGTTCATGCAATGAATATCTCGAGGCATTATCTCATGGGAAAGATATTTGAATTAAGAACAAACCATAGTGGTCTGAAATATCTTTTTGAACATCCAACTTTGAATTCCAAGAAGACAAGATGGATGGAATTTTTATATGAGTATGAATTTAACATCAAGCATATCAAGGGAAAAGAAAATAAAGTTGTTAATGCACATAGAAGAAGAGTACATCTCATGCATTCTACAACCATTAGTATGCATCAGTCATATTTTAAGAGTAGAATTTTAGATGTTGTCGTTACAGATCAACATTACCTACATGTAAAAGAAAGCTTACAACAAGAAAATGTACAATAGAAAATTAAAGAATATGAGATGAATGAATATGGATTACTTATGCATAAAAATAGAATTTATGTTCCAAGTTCAAGAGAACTTAGGAATATGGTATTAAAATAAATGCATAATGTTTCGTATGTCTCACATCCCGGTTACTAGAAAGCAATTGCAACAGTAAGAAGCCAATTCTTTTGGCCAGGAATGAAGAAAGATGTTGTTGATTACATTGTGAGATGTATGGAATGTCAAAGAGTGAAGGATGGCATAGGAACCCAATGGGTTTGTTACATCCATTACCAATTCCAGAGAAGAAATAAGAAGTGGTAACCATTGATTTTATAACTAAATTTCCCAGGATAGAAAGGAAACAAGATTCAATAATGGTAGTTGTTGATAAATTGACAAAGGCTGCTCATTTTTTCCCTATAAAAATGACACATACAACAACTACTATTGCAGAAATTTACATGAGGGAGATTGCTAGGTTACATGGCATACCTAAGGCAATTGTATCAGATAGAGATAAAAAGTTTACTTCAAACTTTTGGAGGGGATTATTCAAGGGGTTTGGTACAAATATGAACTTTAGCACAGCATACCATCCATAGTCAGATGGGAAGAAAAAGAGATTCAACCAAGTGATTGAGGACATGTTAAGAATGTATGTGATGGATAAGCCATCTAAGTGGAAAGATTACTTGCATTTGGTTGAGTTTTCCTATAATAATGGGTTTCAAGCTTCATTGAAAATGAGCCTATTTGAAGCTTTGTATGGAAATGCAATACTCCAATGAGTTGGGATAACCCAGCTGACAAAGTGGTACTTGGGACATAATTACTCAAGGATATGGAAGACCAGATGGTTAAGATTAAGTCGAATTTGAAGGTAACACAAGATAGATAGAAGAGTTATGTAGATAAGAATAGGATAGCTAGAGAGTTTAAAGTGGGAGAGCATGCACTTTTGAAAGTGAATCCAAAGGACATCTCATTGAAGTTGGATAGTTGTACCAAGCTAGCAACCAGATTTTGTGGTCCATTTGAAATATTGGATAGAATAGGGCCAACAACATACATGCTTGCATTGCTTGCTTCCATGAATGTGCATAATGTATTTCATGTCTCTTTGCTGAAAAAGTATGTACATGATCCTAACCATGTTGTTGATTGGAATTTGATTCTAGTAGAAGCAGAGGGAGACTTTCAAGTCCATCCAGTATGCATATTGGACAGAAAAGTCAAAGTGCTCTGGAATCAAGTTATAGAACTGGTAAAATTTCAATGGACCTACTACGGTCATGAAGAGGCTACTTGAGAGCATGAAGATGCCATATGGGCAGAGTACCTGTAACTTTTTGAATAACTTAGAAAATTTGATTTATGTTTTGTGTATGCACTAAGGACGGTGCCAAAATAAGGGGGGAGGGGAATGTAATACCACAGTTTTGAGTCCCCATATTAACTAATGTAATTTTTATTTGATGGAAGTATAATTGCCCAAACAATTAAAAGAGGTTGGAGTGCATAGGAAATGTAATTCTTTGATCATGATTAATAATAAAATACATCACTAGTTGCTAGACAGACAAGGAAAAGAGTTACATGGGGCTATGATTCCACGAGAGAGGGGGATTAAGGGGCTAAGTCATTTTATCATAATTGTTTTAATGGAGAGAAGTGGTTACATGAGCTTCTTGGGGAAGGCCATGTGGTTATTTATTTCTCATGTAAATATATAAAACCATCCCATGGGTTGTTTGGGGGTTCTTCTCCATTCATTCTTTCACTCTTTCATTCAATGTTACTCATTTATCATTCCTCATTCATTATTTTTCTTGTATTGAGACATGGGGGATAATTGTTGAGGAAAAATCCATTGTTTCTTGGTTGTAGTAATTTTCAGTGTATTCTAGCCATGAATTAATGCTTGCATTCCTTAGATGCATTGGAAAGTGTTAGGTTTTGTTCATAACTGAGAATCTTGAGAGTTCCAGCATGGATATTCTTTATCGATACATTGGAGCCCTGGAAGGAGGTGGATAGACTAAGGTACTACATGGAAGATAAGGGGTCCATCCTCTTGGGTTGTGCATGCAAGAAAGAAGAGATCTAGTACAATTAGGATTACTGTGTGCTGAGAAAATTGTGAGAGCTTGAGTGTTGACTAGTTTGGGAAGCTAAGTGACACCCTAGAATCATCCTTATGGATTCATAGCCCTAGCTCAGGGGCGGCCTATTGTTGATACTTGGAACAACACCTTATATGGTTGGGTGGAACATCCCTAGTCTACAACCAATTGGTGATTAGTTTAAACAAAGATAAGCATTCTCTCAGTCATGGTTTTCTCTTCTGTATATTCATTTTCATCGTGTAATAATATTATCTCTTAGATACAATGTGTTTATAATAATCATGTTTGTTGGTTAATTCCATGCATGGAATGTTAATATTTTATTTTTACAACTAACAAGAATCTTGATGAACGCATGTGTGTATTTTTTGCTTCTTCATTTAATTAATTGATATCAAAAATGATAAACTAGCCCAAGAGGGAGAATTTAGAGATACCCAGCTAGTGGGTATGTTTTGAGAAGAGATGGATCAAATCATTTTTAAAAGAAAAAAAAAATTGGGTTTGTTTCTCTAGGTGTGTCACACTTGATCAAGATGATATGATGTTCAAGGATTTCATCCAAAACAATCAATTTATCGATCTAGAGACAAGAAATGGATTTTTCACATGGAATAATTGAAAGGGGGGTTCACAGTAAGTAGCTTGCAGATTAGATCAATTCATGATCTCAGAATCGTTAATTCTCTCCAAAATCCACATGGAATCCACCATCCTTCCAATTGTTGGATATGACCATTGGCCAATTTGTCTCTCTCTCGACACCCTTAGTAAGCCGCTTAAAAAACCTTTCAGATTTGAGAAATTTTGGCTTCTTCATCCTGATTTCTTCAAAAATATCAAGACTTGGTGGGAAGAGGGGTGAACAAGCAACAATACTTTAATGTACTACTTTCAACAATGTCTCAAATCCCTCAAGTAACAAATCAAGAACTAGAACAAGACATTTTTTGGGGATATTTTTCAATCTAAAAGGCTTCTAAATAACCAAATGGAATTGCTTCAGCAAAAAATCATCTCTCATGGTAGATCTCATGAGCTTGACCAACAGGAGAAATTCCTCTGAACCCAAATTGAGGAAAGGAAAAAACAAGAAGTAATTTTGTGGTCACATAAGTCAAGGATTCAAAGGTTAAAGGAAGGAGAACGCAACTCTAAATTATTCCATCACTCAATGATTCATTGAAGGAATGTCCATCACATCACTCACCTCACTACAAATCAAGGTAATAAACTCTCCTCACATTCAGATATTGAGCATGAATTAACCTCTTTCTTTTAGGATCTTCTCACTGAGCCTCATATTGATCAATCGATGGCCATACATTCCATCTCCCGAAATATTCCTAGCTTGATCTTTGATGAGAAGAATGCTTGTCTCATGAGGCCCATCTCTCTTTCTAAAGTTCAAGAGGCCAACTTCGGTATTTTGGTAGGAAAATCCCCCAGTATGGATAGTTTCACCATGGATTTCTTTCATCATTGTTGGTCCACCATTAAATGGGATGTCTGTAAAATCCCCACTAAATATTTTTGGAATTTTATCTCATTTTCTAGTGTAGACATTTCGTCAAACACTTTGTTGTCTAGTGTTATTGAATTTTTTCCCTTGTAAAATTTCAAGAACATTTTTCATCCCTCTTTGAAAATACACTTGACATCCATTATATATAAATATGATAGAAACTAAAAGAGAAATTACCTATCCCAGCATGGGATTTACAATGAGATACAAGTACTAAACTCAAAACACTTTATTGCATTAATTTATGTAACAAATAATATACATTGAAAGAATCAACAAACAATGCAATAACAAATATTAGGATTCTGATATATTTCTTATAGGTTGTCTCTGTAAATTATGGGTTGAATGTGCCGACAGTTGGCTTCCAAATGTGCCCACAAACTCAACAAACAACTCCCACAAATTGTGTGTCTCTATTGTAAGACAAATCGACCTTCTCTAGCCAAATGAGTCTGCCCACTCAATAAATCGGTCCAACAGTCTATCTTGACCCCCAACAAGATAAAATTGGCCCCTTCAAGGAAGATGAAGCCACCGAAAATAGATCTTGGCCCCTTTGCCAACAAAACTTGACCTCCAGCTATGTAGATTTGGTCCCCAATGGAGAAACTCATCCCTCCAATAGTGAAACTCGCCCAGCCAAAGAAAAATACCAAAGCTAGCACACATACTTTCCCCAAACAAGCCAAGATTCGGCCTCCAATACAAAAAGTATCCCTTAGTCAATTAGAACTCAGATTCGTCAAGTAAAATCAACCCCTACCCAACGAACTCATGTGCCAACAAGAAAACTCAGTTGCAAATGACGCACAATGAAAATATGTAATTGATCTTCTCCCCTTGATCAGCTAGGGTGGATAGTCTCACCAAAAAAACCAATCTTCCAATATTTTGATCTTGGGTTTTTCGTCCGAGGTGACAAAGCCACAAGAGCTCTCTCAATTCATTTTTAGAATCACTAATGAGAAAGGGTGCCCTAATTCTCCTTTAACTTCCTCGTTGACCCTTTTCAAATCCTTTTACCCTTTTAATAAAGTAAAGTGACTTTATAAACTTAAGTCACTTAAAAACACCTTTTTTAATAAATTACTCAATGTCACTTTTAAAAGTTACTTTTTCCACCCCCACGACATTAAATAATTAATTAATCCCCTTTTCCCATTGATCGTAACCTTTGGGAATCACTTAAGCTATTACATCAATCTCCCAGAGAGATCATTTGGAAAGGGACATTACAATCCTCCCTTCCCGATATTGCTTGTCCTCAAGCAACTACAAGTTAAGAAGCTTCAAGATCTGGCCACTTTCCTATGTGGCATCCTCTACTGGAAAATATCTCCACCTGATGAGGTACTCTCGGATCACCCTATTATGCAGTCTCCTCTCCTATACCTCCAAAACCTCCTCAGGAACAAACACTAACTACCCCTCCTCATCCATTGGGGGTAACTTTGTCGAAGAAGTGATCTATTTTCCCAATGCCTTCTTGGGGCATGAAACACTAAAAACATTGTGAATCTTACTTCCTTAAGAAAACTCCAGCGCATAAGATACCTCACCAACTCTCTGAATCACATTGTAGGAGCCATAAAATCACAGCCTCATCCTCTCATCATCACCTTTCCTCATTAATGGAAATGGTCTATGTAGTTGTACCCTAAAGAAAACCACGTCTCCAATATCGAAACTATGCTCCACCATGTGCCTCTATGCATACCTCCTCTGCAGATTTTGGGTGGTCTACAAACTATCATGAGTGGTGTCGTAGAAATACTCACCTAAATGTAACCACTATATCCATGACCTCACATAGTCATGCATATACCTCTCAGCTCGTTGGTTCACTATATCCTCTTGACCATCCATCTGAGGGTAACAACTAATATTCGGAATCAAACTTGTGCTTGCAAATATGAGTATCTCCTGCCAACATGCGCTATGAAAACTATTGTCCTGATCATTGTCAATGACTCCAGGTTTCTCATGGACTCTAAACATCTTCCCACAAGATAGCTCTATCACTCATGCTGCCCCATACTCCGAATAAATCACCAGGAAGTGCATGAACTCTAATAAATAGTCAATCACTGCACACATACTATATTCTCCCTGCACACTCGGTAAACCTATGATACAATCTATCAACATGATCTCCCACTCTCACTCAGAAATGGGTAAGCATTGCATAAACCCTACTAGATGAGTGTTCCCCGACCTGCTATTATGACAATTCGTACACTCCGCCATATCTCCCAACACATCATCTGTAAATTCCCTCCATGCAAACATATCTCAGACCTTCCTGTAAGTGGTAAAGTCGCCAGGGTCCCAAACTAGCATGTATGATGTGAAGCACCTTCTACTCATAGCATTGATATTCAAGGTGTTAACACAAGAATCCACCTAACTTCCCTTGATAAGCCAAGAAATTATAAGCTACATAAACTCAATCAACTCCTCAGAAGACCATTCCTCCAATAAAATAATCCTAAGCATCCCAAGAGTAAACTTCAGAAAATGAGAACTGGCCCTCTCATTTGTATTGGTTGTTGAGTTGTCAAACATTGTAGTCTTATCATACTAAGATAATCTCTTAGAGGAACCATCATGTTGACTTTTAACCCCTCTAATCATAACTGTCTAACCTCTATGCTTAGACTGCGCTCTCCTCCCATCGTACCCACTATCATGAATCATACTCAACCGAGGCATCTCAGTGAAGTAAGAACCTGCCAATTCATGACTATACTCATTCTTGGGTATTGTGATGGAAAAAATACTTTACCATATAGAACAAAACTCCACAGATCCTCTCACAACATCCCCACAACGACATAGAACAAACAGTTCCTCAACTATGTCAATCATCAACCTCATCTGAAGCAATCCATTACTTGAATGAATTCCAGGATCCCACCACCAAATTGTAAGTTTACCACTCCCAATGACTGCTTTTGAACCCTCTGTGAACCAATCCAATAGATTTAGTATCTCCCCCTGTGGACCCTATGCATTGATCACAAATTCCAAATGAAAGAACTTTTTCATGGCCACAATCCCACCTGTCTCATCCAACTGACTTGGGTGAACCTCCCATGTCCTCCTATATATAATGAGGGCATCAAATAACAACAATATATGCTTATGCCACTGCCTGCAAGAATGGAAAGTAACTAGTGCATTGGTCAACCCCAATGGCATGATCAAGAAATCATAATGAAGTATGCAAGAAGATATGTGAGTATCCTACTCCCTGGACCTCATCTGGTGATATCCGAGATGAAGATTGATCATCGAGGGATATGTTTCTCCCTAAGGCACATTCATCCACTCACTGATATTGGGTAACCTCAACTCAATGGTATGCTCGAGGACTCTATCAAGAGGTTTCCCTAGAGGAAATGCTCAAAAAATCCATTGTACACTATTGTGTGCCAATGAATACCCCTGCATATTTTTTCCTATCACTGAATACTCATGTACCATCCTTTATCCTATAGGCGTATTGTATCCATCACTCTATTGTTGTCTCTTGAGCATGTAATCCAGAGTGTGCCCAATTATGTCATATACTGTCCACCCAATCCATGGATGCATATACTTCCTTTTGGTTTGGTCCACAAGGAATGTGCTCAACTATATCCTCCATATATAATCCTTGTACCTTTAGTGGGATCTCCAAAAAAAATATCTCATGATCCCCAAAATGAAAAATAGGAGCATAGTCAAAACCCTATGTGTCATATGTCTCCTCCAACACCATCAACTCTAAATGCTCTTCATGTGGGATCATCACGAGAGGCTCCTCCCTCAAATCATGAGTGTTGATCATGCCCTCATGTGTCAGGGATGCCAAATATGATGGATTCTTTGTTGTAAGTGATGAAGAGCATTCCAAACTCAACTTGTAAAAAAGGTCCTCAACCCCCATGTCCTTGTCTTTAGCGAACTTGAGAGCAAGATTCCTATCAATGAACAGCTGTAAGTAATATTTTTTCATTTGTTCAAGTGC
Organism: Picea engelmannii; assembly: GCA_009831015.1. Taxonomy (NCBI): domain Eukaryota; kingdom Viridiplantae; phylum Streptophyta; class Pinopsida; order Pinales; family Pinaceae; genus Picea; species Picea engelmannii. The sequence goes on from ML781735.1 coordinate 173,223, forward strand.
TTATTTGATTATAAAAAATTTCGCACTAGTGACTCCACTTGCAACTCATTTTTTCCTTTCCTCAATCTGAGCCTACCCAATAAGATATTCTATGTATCTTTGAGTATCATCAGCCCTTGTTAATACCCGCACAATATTATCCTTTGATACCAATAACTAGTCCTTTAAGTCCTGTATTATTAAATTCATTTTTTCATATTCATCATAGTGGCATGGGTTGTCCCACCATTTATTTTTTGTTTTGTTTTCCACTGTAAGAACACTACCCTTATCAAAACCAATTGGATAACTAGATGATACCATGTAATCTCCAAAAGGTGGGATAGTGTCATGATTAAGCACTACTTCATCAAGGAAACTCTTGTCTCCACAAGACCTATCAAATATGGTCTCTAAGTTAACATAAAAGAGGTTTGTGTCCCCCATACCATCAACAACATTTGCTTCTTCTTCATCCCAAATCACAGTGTCATTAATTGGTTCTTCTTCATCCCAAATCCTAGTGTCATTTTGTTGGAATAAAACTATATTAGTGATATCTTCTTCTTTTTCTTCCCTAATCTCCTTTTTGGTATCAAGTTATAAGACCTCAAGAGCATTCATGTGCTCATTTGTAGGAGAAGAAACATGTGAAGGGTCAACATTTTCCTCATCTTTAGAAGTGTCAAAATCTTCAGAAACTAGTACCTTTTTCCTTGGCACCTTCACCTTATTTTCCACTAATATTTTGGGTTCATACCACTCAGGATGTTTGATGGTGAAAAAATCCTTGAATGACATGGCTGCGCGAAATTCCACACCAAGCTCCTGATAGTACCTCAAACAATCTGCAAACTCCTCATCCTGACCTCTCTTCCTTTTTTGTTGCCCCTTTGAACCATTAGCTCCATTGTTCCATGCATTGATTTGATGGCTTTCCATAGCCTGCATCAACTGTTGTCACCCCTCCATATATAATCTGAACTTTTCGTCTCAATTGTTGCAACTGAAGGTATAAGTGCAAGTTATCACCATTGAAATTTAGTAGAAGAAATCTAAAATGACTCCTCACTGATTTTCCCCTAAGGCTGGGAGGAAAACCAGCTCTGATACCACTGTAAAATCCCCACTATTTTTTTGGGGGAATTTTATCTCAATTTTGTAGTGCATACATTTCATCAAACACTTTGTTGTTTTCCCTTGTAAAATTTCAATAGCAGTTTGCATCCCTCTTTGAAAATACACTTGACATCCAATATATATAACTATGACAACAACCAAAATAGAAATTACTTATCCCAGCATGGGATTTACATTGAGATACCATTACTAAACTCAAAACAATTTATTACATTAATTTTTGTAACAACTGATATACATTGAAAGACTCAACAAACTATGCAATAACAAATATTATGAACATGATATATTTCCTATAGGTTGTCTTTGTAAATTTTGGGTTGAATGTACCAACAATTGGCTGCCAAATGTGCCCACAAACTCAACAAACAACTCCCACAAAAGTTGTGTCTCTATTGTAAGAAAAATAGGCCTCCTCCTCTAGCCAAATGAGTCTTCCCACTTAGAAAATTGGTCCAATAGTCCAACTCGACCCCCAACAAGAGAAAATCGACCCCTTCAAGGAATATGAAGTCACCCCAAATAAATCTCGGTTTCTTTTCTAGAAAAACGTGACCTCCATTTGTGTATATTCGATCCCCAATGGTGACACTTGGCCCTCCAACAGTGAAACTCACCCGACCAAATAAAAATACGACAACCATCACACAAAATCACCCCAAAAAGCCAAGATTCGGCCTCCAATATAGAAAATCTCCCTTGCTCAATTATAACTCAGCTTCCTCAAGTAAACTCTACCCATACCCAAGGAACTCAGCTACCAACAAGAAAACTCAACTGCCAATTGATAAACTCAATTACAAATGAAGCACAATGAAAATATATGAGTGATCTTCTCCCCTTGATCAGTTAGGGTGGATAGTCTCACCACCGAAACCAATCTTCCAATCTTCTCTAGGGTTTTTCATCCCAAGAGCCAAAGCCACAAGAGCTCTCTCAATTCGTTTTTAGAAAAATAGTAATGCATAATGAGAGAGGGTGCCCTCATTCTCCTTTTATTTCCTCATTGATCCTTTTTGGACCCTTTTACCCTTTTAATAAAGTAAAGTGACTTTATAAACTCAAGTCACTTAAAAACACCTTTTTTAATTAATTACTCAATGTCACTTTTAAATATCACTTTTTTTTCGCCCCCGTGACATTAAATAATTAATTGATCCCCTTTTCCCACTGACTATAGCTTACGGAAATCACTTAGACTATTACGTCAATCTCCTGGAGAGATCATTTGGAAAGGGACATTACAGTGTCTTATCTCTGGTGTAAGAATCCCAAAGAATCAGGGATTTCTTTCGACTTTGATTGCCACCTTTCTTACTCGCATTCCCAAGGAAGATAATGGAGTTGACCCCAACAAATTATACCCCATAGCTCTTTGAAATGTTATCTTCAAAATTATCTCCAAGGTTATTTATTTCCATCTTAAACCTCTGCTCCCCTACCTCGTATCCCCTGAGCAAGTGGGCTATGTAAAAGGGTGACAAATCCTAGAAATCATCCTCCTCGTGCATGAAGTATATCAATCACTAAAAACCACCAAGACCCCAAGCATGTTAATCAAGCTAGATATGTCCAAAGACTTTGACAAACTCATCTAGCATTACATTAAGGAAATTCTCCTCGATTTGTGCTTTCATCTAGAATGGGTCCATTGGGTTTTTTCCTTAATTTTATATGTCTTCTTATCTATCCTTGTCAATGTTTGACCTTGCCCCCTTTTTCATCCTTATCAATCCATCAGATAAGGGGATTCCCTCTCACCTTTTCTCTTCATTCTTATGGAAGAAGTTTTAGGTCACAATATCAAAGTGGTGGTGGAAAATCATAAGATCATTAGCCTCTCTCTTCATAGCAAGAGAGATCCATTGAATCATAACCAACTTGTTGATGACACAATGCTCATGGGAACCCCATCTTCCAGAGAGGCTAGACCCGTTAAAAAAATTCTTGATGATTTCATGGAAGCCTCAGGAGCCTCCATCAAACACCTCAAATCCCATCTCTTTTTCTTCACTCCTCTCCCTGTCCAATTCCACATTACCCACATTCTTTTATTTTCTAGGAGCTCCCTTATTTCCAAGTACCTTCATGCCCCTTTTCTCACTTTTGGCATTCACAATAGTTCCTGGGAAGATCTTCTCTCCACAATCAGTAAAAAAATTTCCAGCTAGACTTTCAGGCCTCTCAATATAGCTAGCATATTGGTTCTTCTAAAATCTATCCTTCAAGCTATCATACTTTATCTTTTTCCGCCTTAGCAACTCCAAAAATAATCCAAGATGTTGTCAAAGGACTACAAAATAATTTTCTATGGAAGGGAGCACATGACTCTAATAAATGGGCTTTGGTTGCTTGGAATACTATCTGTAACCCAAAATATAAAGGTAAGGGATCCTAATATAGTCAATCAAACCTTAGGCGCCAAAACATGGTGGATATGTATACAACAAAAATGAGAACTTTGGAGTTTCCTTTGGAAACACAAATATGCTGAGTAGATTGAACAAAAAGACCTTATTCGCATGTTGGAAGCATCTTCTAGATCTATGATATGGAACTCAACTTGGAAAAATAGAAGACTCATTCAACAACACAACTTTTGGGAAATTCAAAATGATCATGTAGCTCTCTTTTGGGAGGATTCCTAGCAGAAACTTTTTCCATTACACCAAGATCATTGGATGAAAAACCTCATAATATCTCTTTATGAATGTCAAGGAAGATGGGTCAAGGATTATTGGAAACTCAATATAGAGTGTGGGGAATGGAAAACTTGGTGTTTGTACGCGGACCATATCCCTTTCAAAGATCGTTATTTAATTCCAGACCTACAACAATTGTTGGATCAAAGGAAAATCAAAGTGACCACCCAATTGGACAAAATTTGATGGGGTTATTGTCTGGTAGGTAACTTTACTCTCAAGGAGGTGTATCACCTCATGACTCAACATGTGACTCTTCCAAAGGACGTAATATCGAAGAAAATTTGGAAAGGTAACCTTTGGCCCAAGGTAGCAACCTTTTTATGATAGGTTTACCATAGAAAAATCCTCACTTGAGATCAGCTCTGCAAACGTGGCTTTCAAGGGATAGGATTTTGTCTGATGTGCAAAGAGAATGGGGAAAATTTAGAATATCTTCTTAACACATTATCTTATAGAAACTCTCATTGGCGACGTGGATCTATTATCTTTCAATAATAAAATCGCAACATGGAATCTATTCAATCCACCATCTCTTCCTGGAGAGATTTTTTCTTTATCAAACCCATTATGAATCGTATATGGCATATTTTCCCAGGCTTCCTATTATGGGAGATCTAGGAGGAAAGGAACAGAAGGATCTTTAAAGATGAATCAAAGTCATAGGAAATCATAGGGATAAAAATCAAGAAGGATATTTTTAAGACCATAACTAAATAAAACTAAAGCCTCGACGACCTCCCTTTCCCCCTAGAGATTATTCCCTTATGTATTATTGGATTTCCTCCTTCTCCCCTCTATGACCCTCTCCCTGTGTTCGCTATTCCAAACCCCCCTCTCCCTCCTCCTTGTCTGCCCCCCCCTTGGTATTTATCAAACTAAACTTCGATGGAGCTTCTAAAGACAATCTTGGGCCTGCTAGTTATGGGGGTGTCTTCAGAGACAATAATGGTTAGATTCTTCATGTATACTTTTTTCACTTTGGAATCAATGCAAACAATGCAGTTAAACTTTGGGATTTGATTAAAGGCCTTCAAATTGATCAGAGACTTCAATTTAAAAAATTAATAGCAGAAGGTGACTCTAATCTAATCATTTATTCGATTACCAAGATTCAATGGGGCATTGCAATCTCCAAACTCTCAGGTCACTAGCACCTGGAAGCATGGATTGCACTCCTTAGATCTTTGTTACTCTCCAATCCTGGCTTGGTTGCTTCTCATCTTAATAGGAATCAAAACAAAGTTTTTAACCACATTTTCAACGCCATATTTTAAAACCCCTTAGAGTATATTGGAATTGCTTGGGATGATCTCCCCTCTCAAAGTCTCAAGAAATATACCCTCTCCCTATCACAAGCATATTTTTGTCCCCTGAATGGGATGATCTCTAGATCACATGAAAATATGGCGGATGCGTGTATCCCATTGGACTACCCAAGTAAACAAATGGACACCCTATTGCTCATCACTCCTATCAATTTGAAATGCTCCATACATTCATTATGGATGAGGGTGGGATTATAGCAAGAGTTAATTCTACAAGAAGTCATAGATAATGGGGTGTGGGATAATGATCTTATCATTATTCCTTCTCACACTCTCACTACAAATTAATATCTCCTCCAACAAGATTTTTTCATATCACAATGAGCAAGTGATCCCCTCAAGGAATTGGTACATGACAAGAGTGATCATATCGATGGCAGGTGTGAAGGTAGCATGATTAGATCTTTCAAGGAAGACACCAATAACTTCTATGTACCTGCAACCAGAGTTGGCACATATGTTGATAATGTTGAAGGACACCTTGGTTTGGGATATGATTCTGGACTTCGTGACGATGTATCCAACCAACATTTATTTCATGCAGATTTCGACAAAGAAATCATATAAGGTTGAGAAGGGGAATGTTGAGCTTAAACAAGTAGCTCGAGATCTTGTTTCACATTCTATTGATTTGGTTTGTAGTGTCTCTCCCTCAGTTTATTTATTGATTTGGTTTCTCTCTCCCCCTATGTTTACCATTGGATTCATGGCTCAATACAGTAGATACCCTAATCATCATGCAGTCATTCAATATCACACGGCTAAATATGCTAAGGGTGTAGCCAAGTCTTACTCTAATAATGTCCCAGAAGCATCCTAGGATGCTATGAAATAATTAGAGGAGGAATTCCATCTCATTTGTGAATTTAAAGAAGATGATTAAGTGGAGAAGGAAGTAGGAGGTATGGTTCTGGATCTAGGTTTCCCCAAAACCTGAAATTCAATCTTCTTTTGCATAGTATAGTTCTAATGGTAAATAAAATTTCTAGTTGCTCTAGGTCTTCTACCCAAAGACTATGAATTCAAGTAGCTAAAGGGACATATGGAGGCTTTTGAAATTTAGAATGCATATATGTTCGATATTCTCTCATGGATGGCCAACCGGATTGGCAGTTCTTCACTCCCACAAAGAGTCACTACTCGGGTCCAGAGACTTCGATTATTTTTTCTCAGAAGAATGTATCAGCTGCCACCCATCCACAGGTTCCTCATGTAGATTGATGTAAGTTTCTTAGATTTTGGTCTTCCTGATTATCTCTACTTTCTATATGTTTACAAGTTTGTTGTTGTTAGGAAAAAGTTTAATTTTTTTTCAGATAGATCGTATACAGTTTATCAAAAAACATATGATCAGTGTATTAACCTAGTTTCCCCTATGGGAGGGTCCTTTTGTTTTCCTAGATATTTTCATAGTATATTGGGGTTGGATTAGCTCTGCACTTTTTCTACATCTTGTCTATAGTTAGTACAATAGTTCCTTACTTGAAAAAAAAAAATATGTGGTCATGGGATGAGCAAATAAAATATGTTGACTGTCCTCTTTGTAGGGTCTCACATGGAGTTTTTTGCATTAATATAGATGCATGTGTTAAATTAAGATATTTTTTTTGTGGTGCAGTAAGAACCACCCATGGTACTAATATATTTTTTAGAAAGTTTGGTGGGAGGAAGGAAGCATTGGTGAAATAGGATTACACTGGAGAAGGAGCCAAGTTGATTGAGTTCTTAGTTTCATTGTATTCTCATCTTAGTCCACCCATGTTCATGCCTTCCAACTGCATGTTTCCTTTACTTTTTATTTTCTTTCTCACTCTTTATTACTCTATCAATTCTCCTATCTTTTCGTACCCTCTTCCCTCCTTCATTCTTTTCTCTTTTATTTTATTATGTATTCCATCATCATTCCCATCTATATCTTCTTTATGCATTGTCATCTCCTTTCCCCCTCCCTTTATTTCCACTAAACCATGATCCTTTTTCATTTTAGACCCTTTCCAACCCTTGATTATTCATCATTAATTACCTATGCCCTTCACCTAGTCTCTTTGATCTTAGGCATAATGAAAAATGCACATTATTGAGTGATTCGATGATGTTATATTTCTCAATCAACTATTTAATTCATCATCATACAAGAATCAAAATTTCATGAACAAAATGTGGAAGTTGTTTCACGAATAATGAGACACTATGTGGTTCCCACGGTGGTTATGTCAAGATCTCATTATATCAGCCTCGTATATAATGCGACACTTTGTGGACTATCTTTATCTCCTAGGTTGGTTATGTCAATATATCATTATCATTATACCACATTTTGAATTAGACGTTTGATTTTATTCTTGATTTAGGTATTCTTGCATTTTCCCTGGGATCTTGCGATGGTCGTGTCACAAAATTTAGGATCTAGGTATTTATAATTTGGTATGTAGCTGATGCAATACATTTAAATGTATACAACTACAAAAATTTAAACAAACCCAAATCATCATTTGGAAGAAATAGCATGTTGATCAGACTCTTGTGGTAGTTGGGATCACTCACCTCACCAAGAATAAAGTTGGGGACAGTCATATTTTGGTAGATCAAATGGATATATATTTAAAACATATTTCTAGGGTATATCCTCCTATAAATCTAGTTTACAACCCAACTTTAATCATGCCATTTTGATATCGTAAGAGAAAGTTATTCCCCAAATACTAATTTCCTATCTTAAATATGCATTGTTGAAACTTTGTGTCTTAGGTTGTTCATTAGCATATTTGACCCATAAATTATTTATGTTTGTAAACCCTGTTTCTATTCAAGATAACTACATGAATATAATTTCATATCCAATTGGAATCAACTCAATTCGTCATCAAACAAAAATTTTATACCCAAAAGCGTGACTGTTGGTCTAGGTTGGAAATTGAAATTAGCTTTGTCATATAGGTTGTTCCTCAACATGTTTCACACATAATTACAAAGAAATTTCAAAACCTATTTATACTAAAGATATCCCTATGAATTTAATTCAATTTTTCTTTCTAATCACTCCAATTGGACATCAAACGAATATTTTATCAACAAAATATCATCAGGTAGTCTAGGCTAGCCACCACTCCTCAACAGGTAAAAAATGATTTTTTCTTTGTTCATATTTCCCTAGATTTGTTTTATATGAACTATTTGTGATTTTTAAAGTATTTCTTGGAATCAAAAATCTCTATCACCTCTCTTCTTCCATGATCTTAGGTTTTATTATAGATAAGCACTAGTTTTTTTCATGTCCCGGAAGACTCAAGAAGGTCAATCTATGAACGAGTGATTTTGAAGACAATATATTGATGAATAACATGTCATCCAAACATCCAAACCAAGAAGGTGTAACATCATGTGATGTTGATTCCTTACCTGATTCATGTTCAAAGTTCAAGTTCCTATGAGCTTGCTACCTAGGTGTTGCATTTGCTAGCCGAAAACAACAAGACTTTTTATAATAGTTGAAATTGGATAGAAAACAAGACAGATGAAGAATTTATTTGAATATCACATGAATACCAGTGTTACTAAAGTCAAGTCCCATTTATACATAAAAAAATTATATTTCTATAGATACTTTTCAAGAAGATCTAATGTTCATTGTACTCATTCACTAGTACCACAGTACACTCATGCATTTTCTTCTTTTCAACTCAGAAACAATTTCATGCTAATGTTTATGAAGCTTTCTTTGCTTTTTTGGTTGACCTTGAAATCCAATATTTTCCTCAGAACATCTTTTATGTAATCATGGTTACCACACCATAACTTCAACCTACTTTCTTCCTCTACAAGACCTCCATAACTTCTTGCTCCACTCATTCCCAACCCACCCAATAAAGTTACTTGGCTCACTTTCAATGCCAAGTTATCTTTCTAGTTTCAATAGTTGTCGAATAAATATTTCCAAGAATCATGTCACTACCAATCCATTAGAGTTTGTGCTACCTTCCTAATAATAGTCTTGTCTAGTACACTTTCTTCCTTTTCAAACATTTAACAATGTGCTACAAATCTTACAATATGTTTCTATTCTTAGTAACACTTCACAAAATCTCCACCCTTGTTACAAAAGCATCAGAAGTAATAAAGGATATTGGTGATGTACACAAGAACCAATACTAATAATTCATGTGGTTGTCACAAAAGAACCAACCACAAGGGGGAAGAGAAGAAATAGGTATTGTCTCATAAGAACCAACACCTAATAGTGTTGAGGTTGCTATACAAGAACCAGCCTCAGAAGGCCCTACTACTTCCACACAAGAACCAATAGTAAAGAAATCAGTTAAAGAAATTCCCCAGGAGGAAAATACTATTTCCCCACAAGAACTTGTAGTAGAATAAATTTTTGTAGAAGTGGTCTTTCCTCAAAGCTTCATGAAGATATATCAAAATTAGAAGGAAATTTTTCTTATAGTCCTTGGAAAAATTTCTCAAAGATGCTTTATATTTTCCATGGGAACCTGTGAAGAACTTGTTATAGAATATCATATACTTGCTACAAATTTCATGGACTCCTTAGGTAGGTACAAGTATGTTTCTTCTTTTTATTTGTTTATCAGATTCATTAAATACTCTTGATTTGTATCTAGGAAATCACTTAAGACTATTTTCATTATTTTATATCCTAATCCCTTACCATTTCTATTTTTTCGAGGATGGAAAAAGTATTCAATTTGGGGGGGATGCCACCACCTTTACCTTTCATAACCACACCATCACTTTTCATGCCCATACCATCACTTTTTATTCCCATACCATCCCTATCCTTGTTCAATCAAAAAACTTTACCACTCAATCCAAACCATGACATCATCTCACTCTGCTTCCAACACCTCAGTAAATATCCAAAAATGAAAAAGACACTAGTAATTCTACATCAAGCATTGATGTTGCTACACAAGAATCGACGTAAACAAGACCTATTGTTTCTCCACAAGAACCAATAATAGAATGCCTTGTTGTTACTACACAAGAATGAATAACAAGAGAGAAACAAGACATTGTTGTTGCTCCACAAGAACCAACAACAACAACAACAACAAAAAGGTTGAAATGGCTAAGACAAAGAAACTACTATAAAAGAAGAATATATTGTCATACAACATGGAAGAAATACACATTTAGAGGTATGATTTCTTTGATTCATTTCCATGGTTCACTTATGCATATATTGTTTCATGTAATCAAAGATATTGTGAGTTACACGTGAATTTAATACCTTGAGTCCATACATCCATAAGGTTGTAAGAAAACATGTAATGATCCAAATGCTTAAAATATCATAAAAGAACAAAAGTACACACCATGTGTAGCAATGGCAGCATGGAGCACAACTCCAAGATAGATAAGTTACACAACAACTCCTTAAAAGAATAGGAGAACTGCCTCCACATAACCAAATACATTCATACATCACAATTCACACGTCCACAATAATGAATACATGATCTCTATATATACCTATTCACACTTGCACATGAGGCCCCTTTACTACTAGGTTGACCCTATTACATATATATTTACACGTTACAAGTACATTTAGGCCCATATGTTCCCCCCATTAGGGTCATATAATAGAAATATATCCCTATGAATTCTCCCCTTGGGTCATAACATAGTACCCTCCTTCAAACATATTTGTCCTCAAATCTTTGCAATTAAAGGCTTCACATGTGATGAAACCAAGTAATATTATTTTCTTATGTTTATACTTTCTTAATTCCATTGATGATGATCTATCCATCCAAAATTAATTATTTTCGGTCTTAATCCTTGGTGTCTAGTTGTTGCATAATTTTCTTTCATTTGATTCCATGTATTTTTGTCGTAGCTTCTCCAATTTGTACTGGTTGACGGTATTTGATAATAGGTCGTTGAAGAGTGGTTTTGTGATGCCTTGTTCTTTGAATATTGAAAAGTATTCCATCTTCTTCCTTCATAATACTAATATCGACTATCTAGTCTTCCTTGAAATTTTTCTTGGTAATGAGGGTGTCGATATGATTCCACTTTTGATGGTTTTTCTTCAATCTGCATGTGCATTTCATCTAAAATTTTTTCAAAGATAATGGAATCCTATATCTTCCTTTCTTCCTCTATGATTGTTCTAGCCTTGGAGATAATACCATCATATTTTACATGTACATCCTCTATATGAAGTTAAACTTCTTCCAGTATCTTATGGTGACCTTCTTGAATAGTGTCTTATTTCTCCTTTTGAAGCTGCAATGTCAGCCCATTTATCAAATTCTGATGTCCTTCTTCAATTATGGATTTCAATTCCAATTTGACCTCATCAGTATTTATGGATTCATCAACTTTCTTGCAAGGTTCCTCTTCAATTCTTTTGGCCGATTCTTCATCCAAGATCCTTGTTTCTTCTTGATTTTGACAATTCTTCTTTTCTTATTTCAATCTCTTAACCTCATCCAGTAGTTTTTTATTATGGTTTTGTAATGTACATATCTCTTCATCTTTGTTTTTCAAATCTTCCCTTTCCTCATCTTTTTCCCACTGTCCTTTGCTAGTATTTTCTTTCTTTAAGTTCTTAACCTCCTTAATGAGTGATTCATTAAGGGATCATATCTTAGATAGTTCCTCACCCTTATTATTGATATCTTATTTATCTTATTTTAATTCATCCTGAATTATATACAATTCCTCCATTTTTGTATCCTCGATCCTTTTATTTGAGAATAGTTTTTCAAATTCTTCCCATGTGCAGTTCCATCTAGTATCCTTATCAATACTCAACCACCATTCCCAAGCTTCAGCAGAAAAATAATTTATTTCTCTTGAAGGCTTTATATCAGATTCCTTTACCATCCTCAATCATTCCATAGGACTAATTTCATATGTATCTTCATCTCCATAAAAATGGGGTATTTCCATTGATTCTTAACTGAGGTCTAACTACAATCCTAAACTTACAACCTTAATATATTAGGAATAATTATTTGAAAGAGTTATAATCCTTATTCCAATATAATATTTTATGTTTTCTCTTTCCAATGGATTTTGAATCAACTCAATCAGACATTCCAATCAGAATTTTTGATAGTTTTAAGTGAACATGCCTTTGAAACCCTGATTTGGAGTCTGTCCTCCTCGCCGACCTTTTTTTTATTTATTTCTGAAATTTAGGCCCCTATGAGTCTAAATTTTCAACCTGTGGTACTAGAAAATGTCTTCTCTGCAATGCCACAGGTCTAACCAAAATTGGGTGTGCCAAATGAAAGTTATGGTAACTTTCCCAAACCTTGTTGAATTTTGGGATATTTTGGAGAGCGAACTTGTACAAAATACCATGCACACAATATTTTCTATATGATTCATAAACTCACACAGACAATAAGAAGGAATTTACTCATGACAATGCAATTGGTTGCATGGAATTTGTATCCTCTATGAATAATTTATGATTGCTTTACCCGGAACACTTGTTTGAGACTAGTTACAAGACTAGTCAAAAACCCTATCTTTCACAAGGTGTATCTCCGAAAGTAAAATGACCCCGAATATAAAATTCATACCACATGTACCTTTATATGTCTTACAAACATCCTCCATGTTTCCCCTTCTGAAGTGGCTCTAAAAAAAAGTTATAGAAAAAATTCCAAGATCACTTGCTTGAGGAAGCAAAACCCTAGGATTGATGTTCTGATACCCAATGAAATTATACAAATGCTTAAAATATTGTAACGGGTCAAAATTAAACACCGTGTGTATAAATGTGAGCATGGATCACAACTCCAAGATACATAAGTTACATAATAACTCCTTAAAATAGGATAACTTCCTCCACATAACCAAATACATTCATACATCAAAATTCACATATCCACAATAATGAATACATGATCTCTATATATACTTGTAACACCCCAGGTTTTGAACCTCCATTTTAAATAATGTATTGTTACAATGCTAAGAGGCCCTAAGTGCCCAAATAATTACTAAAAGGCTAGTGTGCCCAAGACATGTAATGTTTTTATCATTATTAATAATAAATACATCATTGGTTGCTAGACAAACAAGGACTAGAGTTATAGGGGGCTATGATTCTACAAGAGAGGGGGATTGAGGGGATAAGTGTTTATTCCTATTTTAATTACCCATTTTTTTCTAAGGGAAGGGATCAGTTACATGAGCTTCTTGGGGAAGGCTAGGAGGTTCTTGATTTCCCCACAAAGTTACTTAAACCCGCCTCTGGTCTGATGGGGGGGTTCATTGATGGCTTGTTCGTTGATTTCCCTGTACGTTCACTCATTTCCCTCACGCACTTTCATGCACCCACTTACCCATTCATTGATCCATCCTCACCTGCATCTTGGCTTGACAAATCAAAAGGAACTGTTGAGAATTAGCGACAGGATAGTTGGTTGTAATGGTCGTTGGTGAAATTCATCCATGACTTGGGGCTTGCATGTCTGAGATGTGTTGGCCTGTGCCCTGTTTTTCTCACAATTGTGAGTCCTGAGAGTTCCAGCAATGAGATTCTGGACCAGCTATGATGGAGGCCCTAGAAAAAGGAGAAGGACTGCATGAGGGATTGTGTGGCAGAGAAGGGTGGAGCTCCATTCTCTTGGGCTAGTACAGGCTGGGTAGAAGAGAGTTGGGTTCTTAGATTGTTGTGGGTTCTAGGAAACCTATGAGAGATTGAGAGATAACTGCTTTGGGAACCCAAGTACACACTGGAACCTTCCTTGTGGATTCATAGCCCTAGCTCAGGGGTGACACTGTTGTTGAGATTTGGAGCAGTGGTGTCTATGGTTGGGTGGAACATCCTTAGTCTACAGCCAGTTGGTGTCATCTTTCATAAAGATAAGTGCTCTCTATTGTGATATTATTATATGTGTATGAATTTATTTTTTGTTGTATATTTAATTATCGTTTAATTGAATATTTAGACTATGCATGCTTGCTGACTACTTTTGTGCATGTCGTAAAGCCTTTTCTTTTATGCATCCTTAAATTAATTTAAAAAGGTATCGCTAAGAGAAAGAAGTCCAAGGGCGAGCTTGAAGGTAGTGTACCCCGACCTGTGGGTGGCTGGGTATGTTACAGTTTGGTATCAAAGCTTCTGGTTGAAACATCAGGCTAGTATGGGCCAGGTCTGTTGGTCAAAGTCTCATGGTTACAAATCGAACTCTAACCGTGGATTTGAAAAGATGTGGAGGAATGGCGTTGCAGAATCTATGCAGGAGATAGAACATCAAAGATCTGTTGTATGGGTTTTCGAAGGATCATGACCATTCCCTTCAAATTCAGGAGTGATTGCCACTATAGGATCAGAAGAGATATGGGATAATTGGATCAAAGGATAGGTGAACAGGGGTCATCCAATGAAAAGGAAGCAAGGGGTTAAGGTCACCACCATCAGATCCCACTGGAGAGAGAGATCAACGGACAGTCGGAATTGCGGGGAACCAAGTTGCATGGGAGATAATTTCCCAAGGCAGTCCCACAATCCAAACCATGATTTCACCAAGGAGTTATGTGTCAGCGTGAGAAGAATTGTGGGGAAAAAAGCAAGTTACTCCAAACCGGTAATGCGTGCCCTGCAAATTGAAAGGCAGTAAGTGATGTGACACATTAGGGCTCAAACATTGAAACTTCGTATAGCCGAAGTAGATCCTGGCCATCGATAACCAAGAGGTACATGTCAGTAGATCAGTAACTCCAGAGAAATTTGTTCGAGAGGTTTTTAGTTGAGATTTGAAACTCCCGAAGTCTAGAGATCCGAAGAGCCAAAGTAAGCCTCAACCATCTGATTCAAGAGGACATGTGATAGAATCCTATGTACTTCGAGGAGGTTTGAAGTTTGAGATTTCTGAAACCCGAAGACCTGAAAGGATCTTAGCCGTTGATCTGCCAAGAGCCACGCATCACCAGATCTAGGGCTTCGGATAAAAGCCAGTGGGGCCAGACAAGTTTTGAAATTTGATATTTCCAAAGTCCGAAGACCCAAAGTAAGCCTCAACCATCGGATTAAGGAGGACACGTGGTGCAGATCCGTGGACTCTGGGTGAAGACCCGAAGTGAATCTTAGTCATCCGATCCAAGAGGACACATGGCAACAGATTGGCCAGTTCAGGAATTCAGAGTTCAGGAGAATTGGAAATGTGCTAGTATGAAAAATCCCGAAGTCCCGAAGCCTGAAGAGCCGAAGTGATTGGGCACGATGACATCACCTAGAGGTGATGTGGATCCTGGAATTTCCAAAGTGACGTGGCTTGCGGACGTCACCGAGGATGACATGGAAACATGGGATGTGTGCCATGTGTCAGTAAGTTTTGAGCATTTGGATTATTGAAAAGTCAGTTAGAACATGACACATGTCACCCACCTGATTGGGCCATGTGTCCACTTCCAATATTTTGCCACATGGTGAAATATCATGTAGTCCAGAGACTGGGCACTCCAGAGGGGAAAGATGTGACAGTTTGCATTGGGTCGACAACTCCCAAAGGCTCGAAGGCTGGAGTACATATCGACCGTTGATTCCAGAAGACACACGTTGAAGGATCATCGACTTCGAGTGAAAGCACTCCAAGAGAAAGTGCAAGAGGAAAGTTTGAAACTTTCGAAGCCTGAAGAGTCAAATTTATTCACAACCACTGATCTGTGGGAGGACACCCATCGACAGATCATGAACTTAGGATAAAATCATTCCAGGAGGAGGCAAGCGAGGAAAGTTGAGACCCTCAAAGCGCGGAGTCCCGAAGTGGACCTCGATTGTTGATCGTGAAAGAGAACGAGGATCATTGATCCAGTCTTGGATGAAATTTATGAAGTCCCAAAGCTCTAGACAAGCACTTTTTTAGATAAGCACAGGGTCATGAATGTGGTCATATGCAGATTGAGAGTTGAGGGAAGGAGGGATAAGGATCAAATTGGTTGTCTTTAAGACATAAAAGTGATAAGGAGGGATTTAGCTGTGGTTTTTAGTCATAATCACATGGGAGGGTGGTTTGAAGGAAGCGCCTACACAGGATGAAATTATGTGTCAACCGAGGATAAAAAGACACTGTTATTTTTGGAGAATGGGGATATGATATCCATTAACAAAAAAAAAATGAGACTAGTAGCTAGGGTTGGCAATTTTGTTTATCATATGCATAATTCTAAGAAAATGGTCACTTGCACATTTTGCAGAATTAAGGGGCTTAAGCACATTAGCTCAGGATGTGTATTGACGAAATGGAAGAAGGTGAGGGAGCCTCCAGTCGTGATAAGGAGGCCGAAGATCAGAATACCAGAGTTGGTAATGCAGAGACAGATTCCAATGGATGCAAGGGAAAAGAAGAGTAGGAAAAGTTAATAGAAACAATAAGAAGCCTGAAGATGGAAGTACGGAGCTACAAAGAAGACAACGAGAGATTGATGAGAGAGAAAAGTCAGATAAATGCTCGATTGTTTCAGAGCTTAAATCAGTTGTAGAGGCAAATGAAGAAGGGATCAAACTCAAGACAATAGGAAGAAGGAAAGTGCCATGAGAGAAGGGATGATCGTGGAAGAGTTGGTTATTCCAGAATTGCGAGAAGAGCTTATGGACACCACTCACCCCCTTACTCAGAAATAAATTTGTATGCATCAAAAGATACCACAAGTAGTCCAGAGGTGTCTCTCGTTAGACAACAAAGAAGGAAAAAAGTGGTAGATAGTTTACAAGGAGACCTGAGGAAGCTCAATTCACCTTCCTTCGATGGTGAAAGAGAAAGGGAAGATGAAGTCGAAGCATGGTTACTTGGACTCCGGAGATATTTTCAATTGCATAACTATTCGTCCAACCTGGAAGCCAGGATTGCCACCTACCATTTACACGGGAAAGTTGCAATGTGGTGGGACCAACTGAAGAAAGTGGAACATGCCAATGAAAGTAGGATCACTTGAAAGCAGTTCAAGAAGTACTTTCAGAAGGAGTACCTCTAATAGAATTTCTATGATAAGAAAATGCAAGAGTTATTTGAACTCAGATTGGGAAGCATGACTATGGTAGACTACGAGAAGAAGTTCTTGGGATTGTTAAAGTATGTCAGGTTCATTGGTGATGAGAAAGTGAAAATATAGATATTTGTATGTGGACTACCAGCCTTTTATAAGGAAAATATCAAGTATGATGAAACCAAGACCTTAACTGAGGCCATAAGGAAGGTTAAATGTCTGTATGAGCAAGGCCAGGGAAGAGAATCCCTGTAGAAATCTTGGAAGGACAAGAAAAATGTGAATTCTGATCAGAGGAGGAAAGGATTCAAAACTTCCTTCAATAGGAATGAGCCTAATAGAAATCGTCAAGATCAGTATGCTAAAAGGGATTTCAAGGAAGAAGATTCATTGGGTAAAAAGGGAAGACCACCAAGCCAATGTTGGGGATGCAAGGAATATCACATGTACAAGGATTTACCACATAAAAAAGACAGAGTGAATACTATGCACAACATCCAAGAGGCTACAACAGTCGAAGATATGGGAACAATACATGCAGATTTAGATGATCAACAAGCAAAGTACCGGTCCAATATGATCGAGGTGTAAGGTAAGATCATAAACCAACCTGTTTCTATTTTGATTGATTTAGGAGAAATTTATTGTTACATTGATAATAAGATAGTGGATAGATTACGTTTGGAGAAAAGTAAACTTGGAAAAACAAGTTTGGTTCAGTTAGCCACTGGAACCAAAAGAAGAATCCATGATATGGTCAGAAGTTGTTCCATAAGTCTTAATGGCGTGAATACTAGTATTGATCTAAATATCATACCCTTGGGGTCTTATGATATTCTAATTGGAATGGATTGGTTGGACAAGCATCATGTTGTGCTAGATTGTCATAACAAGACATTTACATGTCTTGATGGAAATGGAAAATAGAGCACTGTGAAAGGAGTTCCAAGACCCATCTCTATAAGGGAGATTTCAAACTTATAGCTAAAAAGATGTTTTAGGAAAGGATTTCAATTGTATGCAGCTCATGTGGAAGAGATGGATAATACGAAAGGGCCAAGCCTCGAAGATTTATCGGTACTACAAGAATTTGAAGATGTAGTCCAAGAAATACTCGGATTGCCACCAAGAAGGGAGATAGATTTCTCAATTGATTTAGTTCCAGGAGTTTCCCCGGTGTCAAAAACACCTTATAGAATGAGCACACTAGAGTTAAAAGAATTACAAATGCAATTGGAGGAATTGTTGAAGAAAGGGTACATACATCCAAGTGTTTCACCTTGGGGAGAACCAGTACTTTTCGTCAAAAAGAAAGATGGAACCTTGAGGTTGTGTATTGACTTTCGACAACTGAACAAGTACACTATAAAGAACAAGTATCCTCTACCCTGAATTGATGACCTCTTTGATCAGCTAAGAGGAGAAAAGATGTTTTCAAAGATTGACCTGAGGGTAGGGTACCATCAGGTAAGAATCAAGGAAGAAGACATTCATAAGATAGCCTTTAGGACCAGGTATGGGCATTATGAATTTGTAGTGGTGCCATTTGGACTGACCAATGCAGCAGTTGTCTTCATGTGCTTAATGAATGGCATATTCAAAAATTATTTGGATAAGTTTGTCATAGTATTCTTGGGTGACATAATTATCTATTCTAAGTCTGAAGAGGAGCATGAACACCACTTACGACTGGTATTGCAAGTACTGAGAGAACATCAGTTGTATGCCAAGTTGAGTAAGTTTTATTTCTATCAAAAGCAAATCCATTACTTGGGACACATTATTTCAAAGCATGGCATAGCAGTGGATCCAGAGAAGATTGAAGACATTAGAGGATGGCCAACACCTAGAAATGTGTCAGATATCAGATATTTTATGGGATTAGCTGGCTACTATAGAAGGTTCATAGTAGGGTTCTCTAAGATTTCTCATCCCATCACCTCTTTGCAAAATAAGGGAACTAAATTTGAATGGACACTCAAGTGTCAAATTTTTTTTATTCTGCTGAAGGAATTACTTACTAGTGTACCTATGTTAAATATTGTTGACCCAAATGAAAGTTTTGTGGTGTGTACAGACACATGTCAGGAAGGACTTGGGGGAGTCCTCACGCAAAATGGACATGCCGTTGGATATGAGTCCAGAAAGCTTAAGGAACATGAGAGGAACTATGCCACCCATGACTTGGAACGTGCTGCCATTGTTCACGCCTTGAGGATGTGGAGACATTATCTCATGGAGAAATTTGAATTAAGGATAGACCACATTGGCCTGAAGTATCTTTTTGAACAACCGACCTTGAATGCCAAGAAAACAATATGGTTGAAATTTTTAAGTGAATATGACTTCGATATCAAGCATATCAAGGGAAATGAGAATAAAGTTGTTGATGCACTTAGTAGAAGAATGCATAGCATGCATGCTAATATTTTCAGTATGCATCAATCAAACTTGAAGAACATAATTTTAGATGTTCTTGTTACATATCATAATTACCTACATGTAAAGGAAAAATTACAACAAGGAAATGTACAGCAGAAAATAAAGGATTATGAGATAAAGGAAGATGGATTACTCATGCATAAAAATAGAATCTATGTTCTTAGTTCTGGAGAACTGAGGAATTTGGTACTGAAGGAAATGCATGATGTTCCTTATGCTAGACATCCCAGTTACCAGAAAAAAATTACAGCAGTAAGAAGCTAGTTCTTTTGGCTGGGAATGAAGAAGGATGTTGTTGATTACATCGCTCGATGTATGGAATGTCAGAAGGTGAAGGCTGAGCATAGGCACCCAGCGGGTTTGCTGCAGCCATTGCCAATTCCAAAGAAGAAATAGGAAGTGATCACCATGGATTTCATCACAGGATTACACAGAATGAATAAGCAACATTATTCAAGCATGGTGGTGGTTGACAAATTAACAAAGGCTGCTCATTTTGTGCTTGTGAAGACAACGCATATAGCAGCTAATATTGCAGAAATTTTCATGAATGAAATTTCTAGGTTGCATGGGATACCTAGGAAAATTGTCTCGGATAGAGATACGAAGTTTGCCTCCAATTTCTGGAGGGGATTGTTTAAAGGATTTGGCACAAATATAAACTTTATCAGATCATATCATCCCTAGATAGATGGGAAAATAGAGAGAGTCAATCGAATAATTGAATACATGTTGAGAATGTATCTGATGGATAAGTCATCTAAGTGGGAAGATTACTTACACTTGGTTGCATTTGCATATAATAATGGGTATCAAGCTTCATTGAGAATGAGCCCATTTGAAGCCTTGTACGATAGGAAATGTGATACTCCAGTAAGCTAGGACAACCCAGCAGATAGAGTGGTACTTGGGCTGAAGTTTCTCAAGGACATGGAAGACCAAGTGGTCAAGATCAAGCAAAATTTAAAGGAAGCTCAAGATAGACAAAACATTTATGCAGACAAGAACAGGATAGCTAGAGAATTTAAAGTAGGGGGGCATGTACTTTTGAAAGTGAAGCCCAAGAAAAGCTCCTTGAAATTGGGTAGTTGTACAAAGATGGCAGCCAGATTTTGTGGTCCATTTGAAATATTGGACAGAATAGGGCCAGTTGCATAAATGCTTGCATTGCCTTCTTCCATGAATTTGCATAATGTATTTCATGTCTTGTTGAGACCCAAAATTAACATCCCCACTACCCTATTATACTCCTCAGCTATACCTTTTTGGCTTACCTAAGCTTGGGTGAATGACAAGAATGCTACCATTAGTCATTGATAAGCTCATAAGGAGCTTTGGGTGAATGACAAGAATGCTACCATTAGCCATTGATAAGGTCATAAGGTAAAGTGTAATTAATTCATGCATTTTGTGGTTTATTGAGCTAGGAAATTAAACATTTCATGTACTAATGCTTCAATTTTCCATGTATAATCTTTGACCTCTAGATAAATCCAACCTTCCTGTACCAGATCAGCTATCTAGTGCTTGTGCACCAAGACTCCCACTGTCTGAATCTGGTACCAAGCACATCTGATATTGAATCTCACCTGTTGTGATCTGGTACCAACGGTCATGGAATGTCATGATCCGGTACCACCATTTGCGCACTGCCATGATCTAGTACCACCATTTGTGCACTGTCGTGATCTGGTACCATCTACCTGTCATGATCCGGTACCAATATAGAGAGTCGAATGTACCAAGTTTAGTCCAAATCACACCCAAGACAATTGTTGGATGTGTATTTGATTTAGCAAGGCTATGTTAGAATAGTTTGTTGATTGCCTCATCCTCATGCACTTCGTGTCATGAGGATGAAGCTAAAAGATGTAACCGAATAATTAAAATTAACAATTGACTGATTTGCAAATCATTTCACCTCCTTGTGTTTCACAACTAAGATTGTTAAATAGCTGTGGCAAGGATGGTGGAAGAGTGGAGAGAGTTAGAATATTACAGCATGTGAAGAAGCGTGTTATATTGTTGAACATATTCTGAGTGAAGATTAATAGAAGAACGTCATTTATCTCCATGTCTTGATTGTCTATGATTAAATGTGAGTTGAGTTGTTAGCATAAGTTTGATTCTATGTTTGAAATTTGAATGAGAGTAATGTCTGGGTTGAAAGAAAGCTTACTGTAGACTCCAGTCGCTAACCTGTTGAAGCGGCAAGGGCCCACCGCCCAACAAAGGTCAGCATCTTCGTAGATTAGTATTAACATTTGTTTTTAATAGTGTAAAGCTTTAATTCTCTCAGATGATAGCAGTACAACTTAGAGTAAAATTTCCATTATATGATTGCTTAGAGATCTTTACTCGCTCTGCTTTTGCATATGCTCTGTTTTTATGAATTTGATTTTGTTTCATAGACATGAATGTTGGCAGCAGTAGTCAGACATATCTGAAGGAGAACTAGTGAAGTTCACAACAACACATTGTGAACCACAGCATACTCAGTATATTGACTATTGAACTACCCATGCTATGTCTTGATGATTGATGTGTGATTTCCCTTTCATAAGTGTGGATTGCATAGTTAGTTTTTTGGGTCAGATAGCAGAGTTGATCTATCAAACCGACTCCATATCATACTTTCATGTGCCATAATGGAGTAGATAGCCTCTCTTTGAAAGACAACCAAGTGCATTTCAGTTTGTTATTTTGTTTTGTTTCCAGCATACATAATTTAGAATAGTTATATACTCATGACATTAGAATTACCTTTCTTACTAGTGTCTTGTAACTCTGTTGATTACAAATCCTGGATTGATAATTAATGAGTGCATTATACTAAACATATAAGCAGCACAACATTTTGGGGTCGTTGTCGGGGAGTTGCAAACGGTAGGAAGTGATTTTTAGCTTAGATTGTTTGCATAAATTTTTAATGATTTTAAAGGATGCTTGAGGGAGGAGGATAAAACATTTAAGACATGAGTGAAGAGCCATGCGACCACTAGAGTGGGGTTCTCCGAAGCTAGGTTGCCTTCTTACCTTCTAGATAGAATTAGGATTTCAATTAAGTTGAGAATCAAATTTCCATTTTATGCATAGATATAGAGATAACAAGGGTAGATTTGTAAGCTCTAAAGATTCAAAAACACCCACCCCCCCCCCAACTAATCCAACTGACACTGGTGTAGGAAAAATTCCACCAAGAGAAAATTCAAGGGGAGCCAACGAGGCTCCAGAAGGAGAACCTAAAATGAAAGAATCAACACTTGGGCAGGCAGAACGTGAGTCTGTTGAACATTTAGGAGACACAAAAAATCCAGTTTCTGAACCATCCATCAATAGAATGGAAGAAGAGGAAGGAAATGCAGCCATAGAGACTGAGACTTTTGGGTTTCCAATCTTGGATATTTCCAGAAACATCAGCATGAAGAATATCCCACTATCATCGTTACCCACTTTCAGAGGTATGTCAACTGAAGATCCAGATTTATTTTTATTCGAGTTTGACATATTATGTAGAAGCTATAACTACTCAGACGATGCCCAAAAAATTAAGCTCTTTCGTACTACAATAAAAGATTCAACCTTAAGATGGTTCATGAGCTTAGTATAAAATACAATCCTCTCTTGGGATCAGATGAAAGACACATTTTTACGAAAATACCAAGACTATTGTAAGGATAATGCTAAAAATGACATTTTTAAAATGCAGCAAACAGAAGATGAAAGCCCTGAAGACTACCTAGAAAGATTCTTATACAACTATCAGAAATCAAAACTATTCACCACAGGCCCAGCTGTAGTAAGAACTGTATTCTTGAAAGGTCTTAGAGATGACTGCATAGAATTTTTAAACTTGTTGAGTTCAGGAGATGTACACCAAAATCCTTTTTCAGAGATTCAAGATTATTGTAGGAGATACTCAAGAGGACAAGCTAAAATAGGCAAAGAACCAAGAGATCCTTTTAGCATAAATACAAAACAAAGCTCAGGGACTGTCACCAGAACTGAGTTAGGAAACTTATTGGAGAAATTTGAAACAACCATATTGAGCACAATCAGTAACCAGTTAGATACTCTAAAACTGAAAAAGAAACAAGAAGAAGAGGTTGCTTTAGTAATATTTTGTCATAGATGCCAAAAGAAGCACAGTGAGAAAGAATGCCCATTAAATGTTATAGAAATCTATGGTATGTCTACACTAGAACACCCCACATCTGATTGTCCAACTTTTCTTGGCCTACAAGCCATGTATAGGGGAGGAGGAGTCTCACAAGAACAACCATACCATTCCAAAAGACCTTGGAGAGCCCAAAACCCCAATACATTTTATGACCCTAATGCACAATATCAACAACAACAATGGGGTCCTTTCCCAGTGACCTATCCACAATGGACACCTCCACAAGCTCAAACTCAACCTTGGCAACAAGGTTATAGGGGACCTATGTATGGAAATCCCTCTTACCCTACATATCCACAATACCCTGCAAACATTTCCCAATTACTACCTAGATTCAACCCACCACAAATGTAAGATTTACTCCCACCTCCTATATAGTAGCAATTTACAACCCCCTTGAACCCTAACCAACAGCAACAACCACCTATAAATGCCAATCAACAGCAAAACCAAGCTGCCCACAACCCTCCAAAACCAACAACAATCCCTGCCCAGCCAATCCCTAATCCCAATAATCGAACCACCCACCCGGTACAAAATACAGAAGTTCAAACCTTTCCCACCTATGAAATTCAAATACGATCGAGGAAAGTTGTAAACCAATCAAATCCTGTAGTAATAATTCAGGAAGAAAATGATAATCATTTTGAGGAAGAAAAAATTCAAACCACCCTTGCAGAAGAAGAGACCTCCCCTTCCATTCCAATCACTTATCAGTCTGTACGAGTACCCCAACAAGTTAATCTTCCACCCTACCCCGAAAGACTATTAGTAAAGAAACCTAACCCACCCTTGCACAGAGATATAGAAGATGAATTAAGAAATGTGTGTATAAAAATACCTCTACTACAAGCCATTAAGGATATCCCTATATATGCCAAAATCATAAGGGATCTTTGCATTAAGAAACCAGGAAGGAAGAAGAAGGAACTTCCCCTTGTTCAGGTGGTGGGACAATTATCTGAATTTATTTATGAAATGCCATACAAATATAATGACCCTAGAAACCCAGTAGTCACTATTGAAATTAATGGTATTTCTCTACCAAACACACTCATTGATTTGGGTGCAGCAATTAATGTAATGCCTTTTGACACTACGCAAAAACTCCAAATCAACCAGTTAAGACCAACCCAAACCATGATAGAGTTGGCAGATAAGTCAATCATCAGCCCTGCAGGAAGTCTAGATGATGTCACAGTCACTCTAGCTTCTTGGGAATATCCAGTAGACTTTTTAGTCATCTATTATAAATCATCCTCCAAACTAGAACACCCTATGGTTCTTGGCCGCCCTTGTCTGGCCATAGCAGATGCCTTTATCATCTTTTGATCTGGTGAGATGACTATATCCAATGGCACACATAACCAAAAACTTGTTCTCTTCCCTCCTGCCCAACCGGCACAGGAAATCCCTGTTTGGTTAGAAAACCCTTATGGAGAGGAAGATTGCATCAGACCCCTATTAACACTTGAACAAGTAAGAGGAATACAATAACAATCAGATGAACAAGTCTTAAGTTTATTTTTGGCTGATACAAATTGCATTGAATACCCAAGGTCTTTTGCAGAATTGTCACATATTTTTAGTTCCGAATTTCAACAAACTTGGCACCCTGATATCACTCAATTATATACCTTATCACCAGCCTCCTCAGAGAAGGAAGAAACTACTGAATTTGTTAAGATTAGCCCATGAAAACCTTTGTATATCAACTCTAGTTTGGAACCAGAACAAAAGACACAAGTAATTGAAATGCTCCAAAGACAATTTGATGCCTTTGCATGGGATTATGTAGACATGAAAGGAATTCACCCTGACACATGCACACATCATATCTACACTAATGACCAAATCAGACCAGTTAGACAGCCTCAACGAAGGATGAATCCATCCCTTAGAGATATTGTAAAAGAAGAATTGCAAAAACTCCTTCGAGCCAATCTCATATACCCCATTTCAGATAGCCAATGGGTATCTCCACTTGTCATAGTTCCCAAGAAAAATGGCAAGTGGAGGATATGTCTAGACTTCTGGGAGTTGAACAAAGCCACCCATAGGGATTATTTTCCCTTACCATTTATTGATCAGGTGTTGGATACCTTGTATGGAAAGAAGTATTTTTCGTTCCTAGATGGGTTTAGTGGTTACAACCAAATACAAGTAGCACCTGAAGACCAAGAGAATACCACTTTCACCTGCCCTTGGGGTACCTATGCTTATAGGGTGCTTCCTTTTGGACTTTGCAATGCCCCAACCACTTTTCAAAGGGTTGTCCTAGCCATTTTCTCTGACTTGACCAATGATTGCGTGGAAGTCTACATGGATGACTTTACAATCCATGGACAAGACTTTCAGGAAGCATTGACTAGTCTAGAAAAGTCTTGATTAGGTGTAAGGAAACTAATCTTTCCTTAAGTAATGAAAAGTCAAAAATGATGCTCACTGAAGGTATTGTTTTGGGACATCACATTTTTGGTTCTAGAATGAGAGTTGATCTGGCAAAGATTTATATTATCACACAAATCAAAATACCTTCCTCACAAAAGGAAGTTCGCAGCTTTTTAGGACATGCAGGCTACTATAGAAGATTCATTCCGAATTTTACAAGCCTAGCTACCCCTTTATTCAAGTTATTATCTAAAGAAGTTGAATTTAAGTGGGATGATGAATGCCAAATATCTTTTGAAATTCTAAAACAAAAATTGTCAACTACCCTTGTACTAAGAGGACCAAATTGGTCCCTTCCTTTTCATATATGTACTGACGCCTTAGACATAGCCCTTGGGGTAGTTCTTGGACAAAGAGAAAATCAAATTCCCTATGCTATTTACTTTTTCAGTAAAAATCTATCTCCAGCTGAAGTTAATTATGCAGTCACAGAAAAAGAATTGCTAGTTGTAGTCCATGCTATCAATAATTTAGACACTATATTACAGGATATCAAGATTTTGTACACACTGATCATTCAACCATCAAATTTTTAATGAACAAACCTGTAACAAATCCTAGAGTTACACGATGGCTCTTATTATTACAAGATTTTAATATCAACATTATTGATAGACCTGGTAAAGATAATCTTATGGTTGATTTCTTATCTAGAATGATTCATCTGGGAGATAACGCACCAGTAGAAGATAACTTTCCTGATGAAAATTTGTTTGCTATTTCTACATTCACTCCTTGGTATGTAGATATAGCTAACTATCTCGTGACAGGGAATATGCCTCAGAAATTGTCTCCTATAGAAAAACAGAAAGTAATTCAACTAAGTGCAAATTACATGTGGCACGATGATTGCCTCTACAAAACAGGACCAGATTTGTTGATCAGGAGATGTGTAAGGGAAGATTAAATTCATGATATTTCCCAAGCCTACCATGATGGTCCTTATGGAGGACACTTCGCAAACAAGAGGACCTCTTACAAAGTTCTGCAATCTGGTTACTACTGGCCTCATATTTTCCAAGATGCTAAAACCTATGTATCCAATTGTGATGAATGCCAACAAATGGGTAAGCCTACTGCACGAGACCAAATGCCACTTCAATCCCAAGTAGTTATTGAGCCTTTCGAGAAGTGGGCATTAGATTTTGTAGGGCCCATTAACCCTGCATCTAAAAAGAAAAAGTATATACTTGTATGCATCGACTATGTGACTAAATGGGTTGAAGCAAAAGCTTTACCAGCTGCAAGTGAACAATCAATGGTAGACTTCCTTTTTAATGATATCTTTACTAGATTTTGTGTACATCAAGATATTTTGACTGATCAGGGAACTCAATTTACCTCTCATCTAGTTAAATCTGTTACAGAATAGTACCAAATCAAACACAGGAAATCTACACCCTACCATCCACAGGCAAATGGACAAGTAGAATCTACCAACAAAGTTATTGAGTCCATTCTTACCAAAACAGTACAGCTACACCAAAAGGATTGGGCTGAAAGATTACTAGAAGCCTTATGGGCTTATAAAATCACCTGGAGGAATACAACAGGACATACACCCTATGAGTTGGTGTATGGGAAGCAGGTGCTTCTCCCCATAGAATTCCAGATCAAAACCTTCAGGACTGCAGTACAAGTTGGCATGAACTTGGATGAAGCCCAGTAACAAAGAATCTTATAGCTTAATGAGTTGGACGAAATCAGGCAAGAAGCACTTCAAAGAACCACCCTCATTCAAGAGCAGAGAACAAAATGACATGACAAATATCTCAAAAAGAAAAAATTTCAACAAGGAGATTGGGCCTTGCTATATGACAACAAATTCAAGAACTTAAAAGGTAATTTAACTACTCGTTGGATGGGACCTTACAAAATTGACACTGTCTACGATAATGGTTCAACCAGGATAAAGACAATTGATGAACAACAGACACCACTACTTTTGAATGGTCACCGGTTGTGAATTCACAACAAACCCCTGTCAAAAGAGGAATTCCTTACTCGTATACTACATAATTCAGATATGCAGGTGATCAATAAGGAAGGAGACCCTCCTACTGATCCATATTGATTGATTGGTTTATTTGAAACTTTTGTACATAGGTGTGGATCGAGTTTTGTTAATAAGATGAAGGTAACAAGAGATTCTTACCTCCTTTTGTTTTACTTTCGCAATTTTTTTTTTGTAAATAAATTTCTATAATTTATTTGATCCTTCACGAACTTGCTAAACATTAGTTTGTAGGCATCAACAATATTCTGTTCTGCTTCGGTACCAAAAATCCTATTCTGGTCCGGTACCAGTCCAGTACCAGAAGTCTATCCTTCTACAATACTATCAGGACACGTTACCTAATTGAAAAAGCATGCTACGCATATTTCAAAATCTTATGTCAATTAATCTGAAGTGCGAAGCCATGCAACAACCACTTAAGCTGGAACCAAGAAGCCGAATGCAATATCAAAGGGCAGCCCTTGTGAAGCAATAATTTCTTTTGGTTCTGTTGACAACTAAAGGGAAGTATTTTAATTTCTTGTGGTTTTGTTGCTAGCTAAAAAGAAGTATTTTAATTTCTTTTGGTTCTTTTGCTAGCTAAAAAGAAGTATTTTAATTTATTTTGGTTCTGTTGCTAGCAAAAAAGAAGCATTTTAATTTCTTTTGGTTCTGTTGCTTAAAAACAAAATAAAAAAAACAGGGACACAATCTTTACCTATGAAAGCTCAAAGAACCATAATCCGCTTCAAAGACTAGAAGTTTCCTTTATCTAGTATTTCAGCATGATTAAAGGGACAAAAATATATTATCCTACAAGTAACTATCTCACCCTAACCAAACTTCAATAGTATTCATTGGATTATCTTACTAAAGAGTAACATATGAGTATATGAACACTCTCTACCATGGGCACACTAGGAAAATTTTTATGGAAGAGGATGTACTAGTACCCTAAGGAAACTTTAGGTCATTCTCTTATGGACAAACTCAGACAAAATTATACATCTAGATCACTCTAAAATAATAATGTGCATAAAAAGTTTATTTTTCCTTCAGACAAATCTTTAAAAGACATTCAAAGAAGAGCATATACCTTCCAACCCAATACCATCCCAGCCTGTAAAAAGGTTTTCAGACGAGCCTCCCCTATCACCATGGAAAGCACTCTTTAATAAAACCCAAAATAGGTGACTATGGACAAGAAGCCTCTAATGGAAAAAGGGTTTAAGAGACTAACCCATCGGGATACTGAACAAGTCTGCTGGCAGTGCGTACCGATCTGTGGTATGACTAGGCAAACCCATCAGGGTACTGAACATGCCTATTGGCAATGGGGCATTCTGCCTAGGGAAGGGATCTCTCACTAATTATCACAACTACCCCACCGGAGTATTGAACAGGTTTGTTGGTAGTGGGTTCTGGTTGAGAAATGTCTCATTTATACTTGTCTGATTGAAAAATTCACTTTTTTCATCTAAAAAGCACAAGTCACTATTGAGATACAAACTCCATATTAATAAGCAACATAATTACTACAAGAAAATGTACATTTGAGAATTACCCTAAGTAAACTTACCGGTCTGGCATCTAAAGCCTACATTACCTAAGAAGGAAACTTCTTAAGAGTGGAGCCCTAACTAGGGAGTCTAATCTACTTATACTGTGAAATTTATCTATAACATCTAATGATAGTAAATCTCTGAAGCAAGTTAGGTTGGATCTATTCTTCTGGCAAACATATAAAAATTCCCCTATTTTCACTGTTGAATGCTACCTTTGTCAATAAGCCATCAAAAGAAAGGCAATTTCAATTTTTAGGCACGAGATCATATGCTAGGTGATAAATGTACTTCTGAAATTTGATTGGTTTCTTTTTCTCTTATCATCTTTTCTCCATTATGATACAAAATGTTGAATCTTCTTGCATACAGATATGCAACATCCTTGGCATGGAGGAAGGTCAAAGAGCTCCTTCAGAACTCTTTTTCAGACTCACATCTCACCTTCGGAAACTAGCATGATCACCCTGCAAAACCAAATACAAAAGAAGATAAGCACAGAATAAAAGAAGTACAGGAAATTCCCGTACTAAGCTTTCATAAAACTCCAGTCTAAAACAATGAATTCTGACAATCTACAAGCAGTCGCACATGCTATGGGTATTGATCATACAAAGGTAAAAGCAAAGGTAACATGGTATTTATTTTCCTCTGCTCATAAAACTACAATAGGTATGAACTTATATACTAGAACTTATGACCTTAGTATTAAAACCATGCACCTATCCCTCATACCCATATGCCTAAACTTAATCAATCCTCTCATAAGTGCTCGAAAATGGTTAAGGGCAAAATCACATCAAAGCATGAATATGAAGCATGTCTAGTAATGATAGGCCATGAATGTACTTCGTCCTTAAGCAAATCATGAACCTATCTTGTGTCATGAACCATGATCCAACATCAAATTCACCACTCGGAAGTCCAATCACCTATCCCAAAATGATTCTTTGACACCCAACGTCTTGTCCTCATCATTACATTAACGGGTACAAATGAAATGGCTTATATGGGTGGTAAAGCCATTCATATAAGCCTCATCTGGTCTTAAATTTTTCTTGCGGCATCCTTATTAAAACTTACCATTTGCATTATTGACACCATCACCATATTACCCCTATTGTTACCTTTCTCTGGTTCCGAGCCTACTCCTCTCTGGTACCAAACCCTTACCCTCATCAATTGACTAAACCTTTGCGCTACAACCCGATCCTTTTCTCACAACTTATAACGATGGTCGTAAGTAGACATGAACCGGTCTTCCAAATTATAGAGAAACCGAGGAATTCCAACTATGTCGAGAGAAGTATGCTAGATTGGGATGGATGCCATTTTTGGAGAAATTCACAGGCTGGCATGAGAAGATAACTCACGAATTTATTCAGAGTTACGATGGAGAGATTGCGCATATAGGCAATCTACAGCTGACAATCAATGAAGCAACCATAAGGGAGGTCACGTGATTACCTAATAGAGGAGCCAAATACTTCAAAGGTGTAGGAATCAACAAGGAGATGTGCCAGGGATTTTTGAAAGAAGACCATCAGCACCCCGATTGGAAAAAGGGGATCCCTAGGAACTATATCAAGGAAGAGTATCATACAATGATTACTAGTCTTCAATGATTCGTCACTTGTGAGGGTAGGTATGTTGTGACCTTCATATATCATCTTAGGATTCTATTACACTTTGAAGGAGGCCCTGAAATTGATTTCCCATATTTTCTATGGATGAGTTTGAACAAAATGGTAAGAGGTGTCAAATCCCTATCCAAAACTTAGAAGACTAGGATTTACCATCAATGTCTCATTAAAATGTTAGTTTTACATGAACTTAGGAAGCAGAGGATTAGTTGGAAAACCCTTATCACTCAACACCTTTCCACAGAAAACAAACCTATGGAGGAAGCCCAGCATGCTCCAAAGAAAAATAAGGAACCTCAAAAGAAAAAGGGCAAGAAGGATAAGGCAACTCCATCATCATCCAGGATAGTGAGCCAACACGAAAAAGCTAGTAGACAAGCAGGTTCCTCTCCCACAGTCAATAAGACTTTTAAAAGTACCGAATCAAAAGGTGAAACCAAATTAGTAGAGGAGACTTCAACAGTGGCACTTGAGGAGAAGGGCCATCAGACAAAAACTATGAAGAAAGGGAAGCATAGCTCAGAAACTAAAAGTAAACTGTCTATAGAACAGTCCCCTGTCACCATTTCACAAATAGAAAAGAAGAGAAGGAAGCCTGTGAGCACCCCTGATCCAGTACCTCCTTGTAAAAGAACCACAAGGAGAATGGCAAAGAAGGGAAAAACAATTGTCAGTCCTCATACACAAGAAGATCCAATCGATCTTACCTCTCCTTCTAAAGACTTATCAGTCCAGGATGACATCCCTAGTTTGACCAAGGAACAAGCCACTATTACCTTATGTGGGATGAGGGAGGAAGTCGAAGAAAGAGAATGCATCCAGCCAGTAATGATGGAGTCAACAAAGACCTTGACAAAAGAACAAATGAAGAAAAATATTGGGGAACTACAAAAACAAAATCAGGAACTCAAACAAGAAGTGAAGGAATACCAACTATTGGACAGGTATATCAAAAAGGAAAATGAGCAATTGAAAGCAACCAGCGAACAACTTCAAGATGACCATGAAGAAACTTCTAACAAGCTCAAGAAGGTACTACGACTCCTACAATACGTTAGGGTCATAAAAAGGGAGCTGAAAGAAGAGGCCTTAGCCATCAACATCATT
The DNA here is from genome assembly GCA_009831015.1 of Picea engelmannii. Lineage (NCBI taxonomy): Eukaryota > Viridiplantae > Streptophyta > Pinopsida > Pinales > Pinaceae > Picea > Picea engelmannii. Next base: position 205,732 of record ML781735.1, read on the forward strand.
GATCCACCGAAGTAAAGAATGCAGTCTCAAGTTTTGAAGAAATTTTGGGTTTGTTTTCAGTTGCATGAGGATATGCAATGATTTTGGCATGGGGGAATGTTGAGACCCAAAATTAACATCCCCACTACCCTATTATACTCCTCATCTATAACTTTTTGGCTTACCTAATCTTGGGTGAATGACAAGAACGATACCATTAGCCATTGATAAGGTCATAAGGTAAAGTGTGATTAATTCATGCATTTTGTGGTTTATTGAGCTAGGAAATTAAACATTTCATGTACTAATGCTTCAATTTTCCATGTATAATATTTGACCTCTAGATAAATCCATCCTTCCTGTACCAGCTCATCTATCCGATACTTGTGCACCAAGACTGCCACTATCTGAATCCGGTACCAAGTACATCTGGTACTGAATCTCACTTGTTGCAATCCGGTACCAACGGTCATGGACTGTCGTGATCCGGTACCACCATTTGTGCACTGTTGTGATCCGGTACCACCATTTGCACACTGTCGTGATCCAGTACCATCTACCTGTCGTGATCCGGTACCAATATAGAGAGCCGAATGTACCAAGTTTAGTCCAGATCACACCCAAGACAATTGTTGGATTTTTATTTTCTTTAGCAAGGCTATGTTAGAATAGTTTGTTGATTGCCTCATCCTCATGCACTTTGTGTCATGAGGATGAAGCTAAAAGATGTAACGAAATAATTAAAATTAACAATTGACTAATTTGCAAATCATTTCACCTCCTTGTGTTTCATGACTAAGACTGTTAAATAGCCATGGTAAGGATGGTGGAAGAGTGGAGAGAGTTAGAATATTACAGCATGTGAAGCAACGTGTTATATTGCAGAACATATTCTAAGTGAAGATTAATAGAAGGACGTCATTTATCTCCATGTCTTGATTGTCTATGATTGAATGTGAGTTGAGTTGTTAGCATAAGTTTGATTCTATGTTTGAAATTTGAATGAGAGTAATGTGTGGGTTGAAAGCAAGCTTACTGTAGACTCCATTCGCTGACCTGTTGAAGCGACAAGGGCCCACTGCCCAACAAAGGTCAACATTTTCGTAGATTAGTATTAGCATTTGTTTTTAATAGTGTAAATATTTAATTCTCTCAGATGATAGCAGTACAGCGTAGAGTAGGATTTCCATTATATGATTGCTTAGAGATCTTTACTCGCTCTACTTTTGCATATTCTCTATTTTTATGAATTTGATTTTGTTTCATAGACATGAATGTTGGCAGTAGTAATCAGACATATCTGAAGGAGAACTAGTGAAGTTCACAATAGCACAATCTGAACCACAGCATACTCAGTATATTGACTGTTGAACTACCCATGCTATGTCTTGATGATTGATGTGTGATTTCCCTTTTAGAAGTGTGGATTACATAGTTAGTTTTCTGGGTCAGATAACAGAGTTGATCTATCAAACCAACTCCATCTCATACTTGCATGTGCCATAATGGAGTAGATAGCCTCTCTCTTAAAGACAACCAAGTGCATTTTAATTTGCTATTTTGTTTTGTTTCCAGCATACATAATTTAGAATAGTTCTATACTCATGACATTAGAATTACCTTTCTTACTGGTGTCTTGTAACTCTGTTGCTTACGAATCCTGGATTGATAATTAATGAGTGCATTATACTAAACATATAAGCAGCACAACATGTCTCTTTACTAAAGAAATATTTACATGATCCTAACCATGTTATTGATTAGCATCTGATTCAGGTAGAGACAGAGGGAGATTTTCAGGTTCAACCAGTGCGGGTCTTGGACAGAAAAGTCAAAATGCTTTGGAATCAAGTTATAGAGCTAGTAAAAGTTTAGTGGGCCTACTACAGTCCTGATGATGCTACCTAGGAGCGTGAATATGCCATGCAGGTAGAGTACCCACAACGTTTTGAATAAATTTGAGATTTTGATCTCTATTTGGTATATGCATTGAGGACAATGCCAAAATAAGGGGGAGGGGATGTAACACCCCAGGTTTTGAACCTCCATTTTAAATAATGTATTGTTACAATGCTGAGAGGCCTGATTTCCCAAACAATTATTAAAAGGCCAGTGTGTCCAATACATGTAATGTTTTTATCATTATTAATAATAAATACATTGTTGGTTTCTAGATAGACAAGGACTAGAGTTATAGGGGGCTATGATTTCACAAGAGAGGGGGCTTGAGGGGATAAGTGTTTATTCCTACTTTAATTACCCCTTTTTGTCTAAGGGAAGGGATCGGTTACATGATCTTCTTGGGGAAGGCCAGGAGGTTCTTGATTTCCCCACAAAGTTACTTAAACTCACCTCTGGTCTGATGGGGGGGTTCGACTAATGTCTTGTTCATTGATTTCCCTATACGTTCACTCATTTCCCTCACACACTTTCATGCACCCACTTACCCATTCATTGATCCATCCTCACCTGGGTCTTGGCTTGACAAAGAGAAAGGAACTACTAAGAATTAGCCATGAGATAGTTGGCTATAATGGTCATTGGTGCAATTTAGCCATGACCTGGGGCCTGCATGTCTGAGATGCATTGGCTTGTGCCCTGTTTGGCTCACAACTGCAAGTCCTGAGAGTTCCATCATTGAGATTTTGGACCAGCTATGTTGGAAGCCCTAGAAAAAGGAGAAGGATTGCCTAAGGGACTGCGTGGCAGAGAAGGGTGGAGGTCCATTCTCTTGGGGCAGTACAGATTGGGTAGAAGAGATTTGGGTACTTGGATTGTTGTAGGTGTTGGGAAACCTATGAGATATTGAAAGATGACTGGTTTGGGAACCCAAGTACACTCTGGAACCGTCCTTGTGGATTCATATCCCTGGCTTGGGGGTGACACTGTTGTTGAGATTTGGAATAGTGGTTTCTATGGTTGGGTGGAACGTCCTTGGTCTACAACCAGTTGGTGTCATATTTCATAAAGATAAGTGCTCTTTGTTGTGATATTATTATTTGTGTATGAATGTATTTTTCGTTTTATATTTAATTATCATTTAATTTAATCTTTAGACTATGCATGCTTGTTGACTACTATTGTGCATGTCGTTAAAGTCTTTTCTTTTATGCATCCTTAAATTAATTTAAAAAGGTATCGCTAAGAAAAATAAGTCCAAGGGCGGGCTTGAAGGTAGCATACCCCAGCATGTGGGTGGTTGGGTATGTTAAAATACCTATTCACACTTGCACATCAAGCCCCTTTATTACTAGGTTGGCCCTATTACATATGTATTTACACATTACATGTACATTTAGGCCCATATATTCCCCCCCTTTGGGTCATATCAAAACAATTTTTTTTAGGTCTCTCTCTGAGAAATCATAAGGGTTTGAGGTATACTTTTAATTGGAATTAGGCCTATAACATCGTGTTGTAGAATCCTTGTACTAGCTTGTTGCAAAATCTTTGTAGTACACTATTGTAGAATTTCAATTGCTACAAAATCCCTATACCAGATTGTTGCAGACTCCATGTATTAGATTGCTACAAAATCTTGTTTGTTTCATGACGGATTAATGATGTTCTTGTTGAATAATTTGAGGAATGGATCTACTATCATTTGAAGTGATTTCAAGATATTGTTGGGCAAAGAGATTGAAATATTTTCAGCACAATTTGTTTTTGTTGAGTATTAAAGGTAAATGGACAATTGTTGACATTATATTTGGTTGGTATGCATTGGAAACATATAAGAATCATTTGGTATGTGTCCTTACAATGTGGTTAAAAAATAGGTACATGGTTGCATGAGGAAATGCAACATATTTAGTTTGAGGGAGATGATGAGTTGCAAAGTTGATATCTTTTGACTTCTCTTTTCCTTATTTTTAATCCCTTTTCATTTACTTGTAACCTCACATTAGCCCATTTTTATTCTCATACGCAAGGTCTAGGCTCAAAGTATTTTCCATTACATTTCTTAGTATTTCATTGAATTATGATTAACATTAGAGAGAATTAGTGTAACATGTATTTACTTTTGAAATAATGGCTCATGTGTGAACCAGTTGTTATAGGAATGGATCCACAAGCTACAAGGTTGAAGAAAATTATAATTAATGGTGCAGAGAATTTGTATATCTATGTGTTGCAGATTTAGCATGCCACATAGGAGGGAATCGAACACCAATAATCATATAGCCACTTGGGGAATACAACAACACATATATTTCATGGTTTTATTATTGGAAGGCATATTTCTATGTGCCCATGTGTGCATATCCATTTTTATTATAGATTTAAGGAATTCCCATGTATATACCATGGATATAGGGAGCCCAATACCATTAATAACTATTTTGAACATGTTTTGAACAAGTTATTGTAACCCACATGACTTATTTCGAATTTGAAAATTAGTGGTATTCCAAAATATGTTGGGCGTTAGCATGAATATTGGAACTATTTATGAGTTGTTGTAACCACCTGATAATAATTTATCCTCAAGTGGATCTATATTTAGATATGTGTTGTAAACATTTGAGAATATTCTCAAGTGGACCTTTATTTAGATATGTGTTGTAACCACTTTGGAATATCCTATCCTCAAGTGGATTATATATTTAGATATTTGTTTCAAGCAAGCTCATGTATAAAAGAGAGTGGCATATCCATTCCAAGAGGAGGAGTCTTAGAGCACAAGTCCAAATTATGATGGCATAGAATAAAATTTATCAAGATCTTGCTCCAATATGAATTGTCGTTTTCATAGTTTCTTGATGGTTTGTGATTTGGTTTGAGTTATGATGTTGTAGCTTCAATTTAGTGTCGTATTCTGGGAGGTAGGGATCACTCCATTAGAAAAGAGCATTGTATATTTGGGGTGAATTATATGGTAATAATTTGATACATTAATTATCAATCCGGGTTTGTAAACTTACAAAGTGACAAGCACAATATATGTAGAGCTAATCTCAAAGTGTCTAACACACCATTTTCTAATGAACTATGAAGCAACACTAACAGAACTAATTGCTCATCTAACAATGAATGTTCTAAGGTAGGATTGTAGGTTGAATATAGATCCCTAAATTCAATGGTACTCCGTTGGATTCACTAAATGAGTTAGAATGACAACCTTCAATTGAAACTATAGACAACATAATTGAGAAACTTAATGTGTGCAAACAATATATCTATCATGAGCAATTGTCAACTAGTGAAAAATTGATGATCATCAATTGCATCAATATGAAACTCTAAAAATTCTTTGTCCAAAGAATTACCAATTGATTGACATCAAATCAAGCATGAAACTATTGTTCTCACAAGAATTAGTTGATCCACACAACATAAATAAAACTGCGGAAATTAAATAAACTCACACAATGAAAACAAACTATTGGACAACATATACCAAAGGGAGGGACCTTATCTCCCTTGGCATAAACTGCCAAGAAAGACTACAATGGAGATCTCTTTATATGCAACAATTTCTTTATTATTGAATTCTCCTCTCAATTACATTGATCCTCCTTGCATTTATACATATGGCTTTCATTTCAAAGGAGGAAAATGGTTACAACAAAATGAGACCGGATCCCAAATACATGGATCTAAAATCATCACAAATGTGATTAAGGAAATGGAGGTTACTTAATGGTTTTTGGATATGTTTTAATAGCATGGAAGCACAACAACATAATCTTTGACAAAACCATATTCCCAAATTCGTCCACAAGAGGTGTAACTATAGGAATTTGGGAGCTACAAGATTTCTTGGAAAATACGCCTTGAATATCTTCCCATATCTCCCAAACCATTTCTTGCTTTGCAAATATGCTTGCTAGTCACTCAATGTGGGGCATTCTGCACAAAACCCATGTCTTCGATTTTCCTAATTTGTCTTCATCTATACAGGAATTATGTGGAAAAATTGCTTCTAGAAACAAGCTACTACAGAATTCCAGTAGTACTACAGGAACAGGAAGATGTCTGCTATAGAATTCAAACTACATGAACCATTATTGGCAAGACCAAGTCTAATTCCATTTAATTCATCAAAAATAAGGGAAATCAATGAAATTAACAACTAAACATCTTATAAGCTTGCAATGGCACATATATTGATAACTACGAGGAAATATGGTAAAAAGGAACAATGATGAGGTAAAAGGGATGGCACAAGGGTCACAATGGAGCACATATGAGAGTGAAAAAGATACCAAAATGGTGTCCTAACAGCTTCTCAAGCTCAAACTGATGATCTCGTTCTCAAACTGATGTCCTCGCAACACACCCTACTTCTGGAGGAGTCCTTCCAGCTTGGTCTAGGATTCATTGTCTGTTTTTGTATATTTGATGTGGAATAATAGGTTGGGAGAAATAGAGAGACATAACAATCCATGTGCTTCATCCATTCAATTAAACCATTTTGTCTTTTCAATAACATAATTTGGTTCAACCTCAATTCCTATTGTGGTCATGTGTAGGCATTTACTCCATAAGAGAATAACCACCTTTGTCTTCAATTCATAGTAGTTGAATGGTGTGAGGATTATCTGCTAATATTGATCCATCATGTCTGGTGGGCTCTAATTTTCATCTTCCACTTGCAAACCTATGTACTACTCCCTTAGATTCAACCTGCAATCTCGGATACAATGTAATATTTGGTTGATCAACCTATAAGAGGATTTAGCATCTAATTGAGAAGCATTACAATTAACAATTTGAGAGAAGAGAAGAGAAGAAGAATAATTGGAGCAATGTAATTCTCATTAACATGTTGAAATAAGAATAACCATCCAAAGATTGAAGATTACAATACAATGCAATTAAATGCAATAGAATCAAATTAGTGGTCATGAAACTATGCTAGGATTAACTACATGCAAATCATGAGAGAACATTCCCATGCAAATCCAAGTGCACTTTCATGAGGGAGTTAACTTGGCTTTTACTAGCGAAGTGGAGTAAACTAGATCATAATGGTAAACTAGCTCAACTATGGAATAATAATTAAGATGATAAGAATGGAACCTCTTCCTTTCCTAGAATCCAAATACTTAATAAGTCATGATAATTGTCTATGGTTGGGGTTAGGGTTTTTACATCCCTAAACTTTTGATTAGGGTCAAGGTTTTGGACCATCTAGAATCTTCTTGAAATTCCACATGTGTGAGTAATGGGAATTTATGTTGCATCCACTCGGTAGCATGGTGGTTAACACAATATAAGGTCAACTTGCATGATACATAAATCCCTCCTACGAACTCTAATTGAGGTGATATTTCCATTGTTGGAAATCTCTCGATGTGTATAACAACGTTGCAAGGTTGTAGACCATGTTTACAAAGTTTGGACCCCAAAAAAGGCCATTTAAAGCCTCAAATGGGCACCGAAAGTTTCAGGACCCCAAATCACCAAACCTGGACATGCACTAAAATGGACCCTACTATCCTTTAGCTCAAATTTGTCCACCTAAAAAGTACCAAAATAGACAACTTAAATAGTGATCCATTTTTGAATCATCCAAGATTTGGATTATAAACAACTCTTGTTTAAATGTTACAAGTGTCATGAATACAACAACCTTTTTGCAAAACACTGCAACAAAGGCTAGTGGTATTTAGTGGGTTATCTAAGAAAGGAATCTCACTAGCGCATGTAGATAGTAAACAATAGGAAAAGAAAGAAAACATTGCTTCAACATAACCAATCAAAAATCCATACTCTTATGGTAGTGAATCACTTTAAAGTTCTAAAAAGTCAATAAGGCCAAGAGGAATGATAGATCCTAGATATAAATCAAGATAAAAAAAAAAAAAATAAGAAGAAGAATAAAGTTGCACACGACATTATTGGGAAAAGATGAGCAAATGAGTAGAGAGGGAAAATAAAAATAAAAATAAAAATAAAAACAGAAATAAAAATAAAAATAGAAAAAAATAAAATCAAACCCATACATTATATGTAGGAGCCTAAGAAAACAATTTTATCCTTTACTTATCTCTCCTCCTCACATAAGAGGAGCAAGATCAAAAACAAAAAACTCCAAAATAGAGAAGCATATTGAAACAAGTGTGCATAGCATCAGCAAGCGCAATATCTGCCACTAAGGTAAATAATTGCAATGTGTAATGTGCAGAATCGGGGGCCTAAAGGTAATGTGTAATGCAACATGTATTCCCAATGTCTAGGTTGATGCCAAATGATAGGTCAATACATTTTTAATTAATTATATTTGAATGTTTTTAATTCTATGTCACGGGCTTTTAAAGTCAATTCCAAATGTCAATGGAAGAAACTGTCATTAACTCGTGACCTTGGAAGACGGGCTTAATTTTAATTTTAATTCTATGTTATTTCTATGTATTTTACTTATGTGTCCATATTCCTTTGGTAGCCAATGTAAACAAGTGTTGCATGGAAGCGTAGTCCCTGCCAGGTTGGGATGGGAGTAAATGCGACCTAGTACAGACACGTGGCTAGAAAGTTGAAATACATGTGGTTTGCATGCAGAACATAGTATTCCCGAATTAGTTCTTCCTAAAAAATATCAAAAATTATCAACATTTGAAAGGTTGTTGGACACAAAAAATTTAACATTACCAAAGTAGTAATCTTTAAAACAAGGGCACCTGGACAGAAAAGAAATTGAAATTTATGAAATTATAGGTTCCTGGACAACATAAACTATACATACCAAAAATGTAATTTATAAAGTAGATATTTAGTTTTATACATACGAAATATGTTCTTTTATAATGGATCACGAGTTGTCGGGTTGGCTGAAAATTGGGCCTCTGATGTTCTATGCCCTACAAATAGCACCAACAGTTCTGGGATATAGAAATCGAGGAGTGGAGTTGTGGACTATAGACATTCATCAAAAATAAATAAATTATACATACGAAATATGTACTTGTATAAAGTAGATATTTAATTTTATAGATACGAAATTTGTACTTTTATAAAGTATGGGGCTGAGATTTTATAGAGCATGCACGAAGCCCTCATTGCATACGTAGCCAGTTTTTGGATCGCGGGTTCTCGGGCTGGCGGGCTCAAAATTGGGCCTATGATGTTACGTGCCCTACAAATAGCACCGACAGTTCTGCGATATGCAAAATGACATGCGGAGTTGCAGACTATAGAAATTTACCATAAATTAATAATGTCTATTATATAATAGAATAGTAATAACATATGTTACACCGAATTAGTTTTCTTTAAAACTAAGGATTTTTTTGGACAAAAAAGATAGCATTGTCGAATTAATTTTCTTTGCACACATTTTATAGAGCATGCACGGAGTGCTCATTCCATACTTAGCTAGTTTTTGGATCGCGGGTTCTCGGGCTGGTGGTTTAAAAAATGGGCCTTTGTTGTTTCGTTCCCTATAGATAGCATTGAGATTTCCATGATATACAAATTGACATGCGGGCTTGCAAACTATACAAACTTATTATAAAATAAGTAATGTTTGTTACATATCTCTGGAAATTACATCAACATCATTGAAGACCAAAAAATTAGCATACAATAGGAGACAAGAAATGTAGCATATCCAAATTAGTTTTCTTTGGAACAAACAAGAAGGTTCCTAGAAACCCAAAATTCAGTATACAATAAGGGCATTCTCGAATCAGTTTTCTTTGGAATTTATCAAAAATTAATAATGTATGTTACATGTTTCTGGAAATTTAAATGTGTTTGTCAAATAGACTGGGATTGGGGCTCCCGCGGACCATAAAAAGAAATAAGTACAAGAATTAGGAACATTGAAAGAAGAAGTGTGCGATGGTAGAGAGGAAGACAGCTCCACGATATACAAAATGACAGGTGGAGTTGCAGACTATAGAAATTTACCAGAAATTAATAATGTATGTTATATAATAGAATAGTAATAACGTCTATTACACCGAATTAGTTTTCTTTAAAACTAAGGATTTTTTTGGACAAAAAAGATATAGCATTGCCAAATTAGTTTTCTTTGCACACGTTTTATAGAGCATGCACGGAGTGCTCATTCCATACTTAGCCAGTTTTTGGATCGCGGGTTCTCGGGCTGGCAGTTTCAAAAATGGGCCTATGTTGTTCTGTGCCCTACAAATAGCATCGAGAGTTCCACAATATACAAATTGACAAGTGGGCTTGCGAACTATACAAAGTTATTATAAAATAAGTAATGTCTATTACATATCTCTGGAAATTACATCAATATTTAAAGCATCAACGTCGTTGAAGACCAAAAAATTAGCATACAATAGGAGACAAGAAATGTAGCATATCCGAATTAGTTTTCTTTGGAACAAACAAGAAGGTTCCTGGAAACCCAAAATTTAGTATACAATAAGGGCATTGTCGAATCAGTTTCCTTTAGAATTTATCAAAAATTAATAATGTTTGTTACATGTTTCTGGAAATTTAAATGTGTTTGTCAAATAGACTGGGATTGGGGCTCCCGCGGACCATAAAAAGAAATAAGTACAATAATTAGGAACATCGAAAGAAGAAGTGTGCAACGGTAGAGAGGAAGACCTGAAAAGAAGAAATTGGAAGTTATGAGTCTTTGGTTACAGTTTTCTATTTAAAGAGGACATAAGTGGATTGATAAAGAAAATAAGATGACAGCATAGACTTAAACTGGATTGATAAACAAAACAAGATGGATGTATAGACTTACTATGAAGCTGACACGTTTTTGTTGTTGTCGTCCATGGGAAGTGGAGTCCTTTTGACGGGTTGTTTCCCTTCCTCTATGAGGTTGTCCATTCTCTATTGGAACCATTCTTCGATGTAGCTTTTCAAGGGGGTTTTGTTGATTTCATCCCAGATTTCTATGTCGTAAAGGTCATTTTCTAATTTCCTTACATCCATTGAAATACTATGCAGACTCTGTTCAATTTCTTCATTGTGTGAGGCATAGTCCAGTACCCAATTCTCATGCTCATCTAGACGATGTTCAAGTTGTCGTAAAACTTTTCAAAAAGACAACCCCTTTAAAATATCAACTTGTTCCTAGAAGGCTTCTTTGGTGACTGACAAGAATTTCAGAATTAAGTTAGGATCTTGAACCTCGTTGGTAGTTCCGGTTAAGTCCATCTGGAGTAGGCTTGTGAATAAATATTCATTTTCTGATATGACTTGTTTACATGATTTGACAATGAGCTGTAGGTTGTGAAATTTATTTTTCCAACATGCTTTTACTTTTTTGGTGTGCTTTGGGGAGGGGAGTTTCTCCTGTCTTCTTTTCAATTCTGATGTGTTGACGGAATAGTTGGAAAAAGGGTCCAGTACCTGATCACAGAAAAGTTGTTCATTTTATAAATTTTCCTCCAAACGTTCCAGCAAATCATTGGCCTTCTTTCAGAAGGAAACTAAATTTTACGATGTTTCCCAGGATTCAGTAACTAGCTGCATTCTTTTGTTGATGTTATTCTCTACAAGGGCTCTAGAGCATGCAAGGAGGGTAGAGGATACTTTCATCTTCGTTGCAGTGGTAGAAGGCATGATTTTTGCCAAAGGACTAGAAAATTCTAGTGTTGCAATGAAAGCCTGCTCAAATTCGTTGAGGCGGTATTTCAGATTGGCATGATCCGTCTCCATTCCTCCAATGGAATCACGAAGAATGTCACTGGTTACCTGGTGAAATGAGAGAATTTGGGACGACGTAATTTCGCTAAAGTCAATCTCTGTGCAAGATTTTCCTTTCCTGTTTGTTACATCTCTCTTTTCAATAACCATACTTTTAGATTAGCTATCAAAAATAGTGCTTTTTATTATGAAGGATTCATCTATGTCAAAAAATTCAGTCTCAGATATTTCCACCGTAGACGACCCAATTTTTTGCATGTGCTCAGCTTCAATTTCAAGTTGCATTTTTCCACTTTCAATTTCAGGTTCCTCCGCCTGCCCTACATTGTTTTTTCTCTTCTTCATCAGTGGAATTTTGTGAGAACTATCAATATTTATGCGAGGAGGGCTCTTATCTCCTCCTCTGTTTGAAGATTTATGGGTTGCTTTCTTACTGGGGTGGACCATCGAAGCGATGCTCTGTGATGTCGTGTTCTTGGGAGTGCTGGCGGGGGACTGGGTACTCTTCTCATTGGATACTTTTCCATGTTGTCTGTACAATTCAGTCGTGCTTTGCAATGTCTCTGCATCACAATCGGTAGAAGAAGGATTGTTGTCGACATTGTCCTTGTCTTGGGTCAGGTGTCTATGGATAAAAGAGGTGTTAAATCCAACACCCAGTAAATGTTCTCGAAAAATTCCATTAGGGTCAAACCCTTTTAGCCTTTCTGTACGTTAGGTTCAATTTCTTGAAATGGTTGGAAAACTCATCAATCTTGTTGATGTTTTTGCACACAAAGACTCTGACTTTCTAGGGTAGAGGAATGAACTGCTTTTTTTCTTGTCATGGAAAAAATGCAAACAATGGTTGTATTTCCTTGTTATTTCTGCAACAAACATCTTGTCCATGATGTGGCATGGAAGGAAGGCAAGATTTTCCTTAGATCCAAAGACCATGAGGACACTATGAGTTTCCTCTTGCTCAAGTGTGCCCTTCTTGTTCAAAAACTTGCTTGTCTGACCAGACATCCGCAGAGCATCCTTGCCTAACAGTGAATCTTTGAAAAATGAGACAAAGCCATTAAAAACTTCATAAAAACAATGGGAGGCTTTGTGTCTCCACAGGGCCTCATGCCAAACTGTTACTGGGTCAAATAAACAGTTTATTTTATTGGAAAGAGAAAGTTTTGGAAACGGGCAGCAATACACAATTGCAAAAATCAAGTAGGATGGCATATAAAATTTATTCGATTCTTTGAATCGTGACAACTGGGAATAGAGCTCAATGAAAATTAGCTTCCCCCAATCGAAAATGTATTGTTCCTTGACTGTGAAATACAAAATATAAATAATTATATGGGAAATGCTTGCTATGGATGTCTATCTCATTATTCTTGTAAACAGCCAAGCAATTTCCTAGAATGGATTTCTAAAGGAACTTACCTGTGACCTTGTGATATCTTCAGGAACTGTTTTCGGGTCTTCGAGGAAGTTGGCTAAGATTTCAACCTATTATGATGTTTTTCTAGAAACTGCTTGCAGTCTTGTCCTCTGAACGTCAATGTTGGTTTCGGCAATTTTAACATCTCGTGGAAGACCTGAGGTGACAAAGAAATAGGAGAATGGTCGCACAGTGGAACAATTCTTTGGCCTGGAATATATTTTTAAACGCACCAGGAGACCACCTCCTTACAGTCAAAAACCTTAGGGACGCAGCCTGCATGAGCGATTCCATAGGTCCAAATCACTTTGTTCTAGGAGGAACGGGATGAATAGTAAAAGTATGCCCTGGGCCACTGGAACCTCTGGTCCTCTTGTGCGAACATATTTACTGTATCTCCACAAAACTATTTTCGACCTACTGCCATAAGTCTACAAGAACGTTTATGTGTTCCAGACGATGAATGAAATGAAAATTTGGAAGGGATAATATAACCTTGTGCAAATTTTGGTTGAAAGTGTGTGAATGGGAGATGTCCACGAGAGTTTCGTTGATTAATGACAATTTGGATGGTTGTTGCATGATGCGTTGTTAACATTAAACACTACTAATTGCATACATAGAAATGCGAACATGGTGGATATTGCAATGAGCAATTAAGCATTGTAGATTTCTTGAGCGGCCCAACACGACGACGCATGTTCGAGATGAACAATTGGAAGGGACAAAATAACTCTCCACACATCTTGGTTTAATGCATAATAATGGGATATCTCCTCGCGATTTTCTCCCTCTAATGACAATGTTGACGGTTCCTACATGGTTAGTTGTTAGCATGAAAGGTTTCTGATTACATCGAAAGAAAGTATAGAGGTCGCGGGTAGGGGAAAAAAACCGCTACAAAATAGGGTTGCAAGGTACAACCATTGAAGGTGAGGGTGCGAGGGTCAAACTGTATGTCTCAAAAAAATTTGAGTGCAATACGTGTAACAACAAAGAGGATATGGTAGGACATCCAGAAGGACGGGAAGTTAGTGGGGATGGAAGGCAGCGAGAGATACTTTGAAACATTTGTGAGCAGTGGTAGAGTGAAGCTTGTGAGTTCGACGAGCCCGTACTGGAATTGTAGATCGCGGAAGTTTTGAGTGCAATATGTACATGATGCAACAAGAAGCAGAGTTTGAAACCGCGAACCCGCTAACCGTGGCCATAAAATTGTCCAAGTATGGAGAGAAATAGTGGTCGGTCGGACTCGTCATGTGATTATATAGATGGAGATAAAGATATCTCAACCCACCAAGGATGGAACCCGCGTTTATAGAAAGGTGACTAAGTATATAACCACAAAGCAATAATACAAGGGAATAATAAAAGGGAAAAAGGACCAACGACTCCGCGGTGGAATTGTAAATCACAGAAATTTTGAGTGCAATATGTATATCACGGAACAAGAAGCAGCAGAGTTCGAATGCTCCAACCCGAAACGCTGACTAAGAATTGGAGATTTCGTGAACCCGTGGACAAGAGGATCCAAAATAGGGTCAGAAGGTCTTCCCAGAACATGTGAGGTCCCGATGGTCGAATTGTATCGTTCAGAACATTTGAATGCACAATCTGTAACACAGAAGAGGGGACGATGTCGGAACCCGGTAGTCAATTTCTATATTGCGAAGGGCTAGATGCGAGTTGTTTCGTATTAATATGTGCATCCATCACTTGTAAGAGTCATTAGTAAGAGCATAACCAATGTATATTAGGAAGAACATTTGTGAACCACGGTACAGTGAAGCTTGCGAGTTCGAGGAGCCCACAGTAGAATCGCAAATTGCCAACGAAGCAACTGCGGCCATAAAATTGGATAAGTATGGAAAGCAATAGCGGTTGGTCGGTTTCCCAGTGTGATTATATAGATGGAAATAAAGAAGTCAGCCTGCCAATGTTGGAACCTGCGATCATAGAAATGTGACCAAGTATATAACCAGAGAGCCATAATACAGGGGAAGAAGAAAAGTGAAAAAGGACAAAGGAGTCAGTGGTGGAATTGTAGATCACGGAAATTTTGAGTACAAGATGTGAACCCGGTAGTCAATTTGTATATTGCAAAGGGTTGGATGTCAACTGAGGTAGCGACAGATACTTTGAAACATTTTTGAACCGTGGTACAACAAAGGTTGATGCCAACCCGAAACAGTATCCAAGAGTTGCACAGTTAGTGAACCCGACAAAAGGAGGATCCAAAACAGGGTGAGAACATGTATGTAGAAGATGCAAGTCCCCGATGTTCAACTTGTATCGTTCTGAATAATTGAATGCATAATTTGTAACATGGAAGAGTGGACGATGTCGGAACCCAGTAGTCAATTTTTATATTGCGTAGGGTGCGATGCCATCTGTTTCGTACCTCTGTGTCTAGTTGTCACTACTAAGAGCTAATTTAGTATTGAAAATAATTTTTTAGATTATGTTAAATACTTCATAGGGATTAGCATCCGTAAACAATTGCAATCTCCACCCCGCCAACCCTGCATTCCATGTGTGAATTTGTATATCACAGAATTGGAAGTGCTATTTGGAGGACACAGAACAATAGAAGTGCAATGTTGAGTCAGCCAGTCCATAGGTCTTCTTGTCAATTTGTGTATTGCGGAATTATGGGTGCTATTTGTAACACACGCAACAATGGAGGTCCAATTTTGAGCCCGCCTGTACGAGAACCCGCGATCAAAATGTCGCTAGGTATGGAATGCGAAATTCGTACATGCTCTATAAGATATCATTTCCATACTTTATAGTCCCATAATACACGAGAAGAAAAAAAGGGAAAAAGGATCGAGTAGTTAGCAGTGGAATTGTAGATCACGAAAATTTAGAGTGGAAGATGTATATAACGGAACAAAAAGGAACAAATTTCAATTGCGCCAACTCGTCAACCACGGACATAAAATTCACTAAGTATGAAAAGGAACAGTTGGCAGTCCAATTCGCCATGCGAGGATATAGATGGAGAAGAAATTGATCCCAAACCGGTAACCGTGGACATAAAATTGGCCAAGTATCGAAAGCAAAAGCAATCGATTGGATTCATCGACTGATTATATAGATGGAGATAAAGATATGTCAACCCACCAATGTTGGAGCTACATAGTTCATGAACCTGGAAATAGGAGGATCCAAAATAGGCTGAGAAGGTGTCTGCAGAGGAGATGAGGCACAAACCTTCTAATTGTATCGTTCTGAACATTTGAATGCATAATCTGTAACACAGAAGAGAGGACGATGTCTGGTAGTCAATTTGTATATTGCAGAGAGTGAAATCTCGATTGTTTCATACCTCTGTGTGTCGTTGTCACTACTAAGAGATAATTTAGTATACAAAATAATTTTTTACATACTGTTAGATACTTCACAGGGATTAGCATCCGTAAACAATGGCAATCTCCACCCCACCAGTTCTTCATTTTGTGTGTCAATTTCTATATCATGGAACTGGGAGCATTGTTTGGAGGACACGAAACAATAGAAGTGCAATGTTGAGTCAGCCAGTCTGTAGCTTCGCTTGTCAATTTGTATATCGCGGAACTCTGGTGCTATTTGTAGGCCATGGAACAATGGCAGCACAATTTTGAGCCCACCCGCCCGAGAACCCGCGATCCAAAATGTCGCTAGGTATGGAATGTGAAATTTGTACATGCTCTATAAAATATCATGTCCATATTTTATAGTCCCATAATACACGGCAAGAAAATAAGGGAAAAAGGATGGAGGTGTTTGCAGTGGAATTGTAGATAATACATGGGAAGAAGATAAGGGAAAACGAACTAAGTATCTCGCAGAAGAACATCTAGTGTTTGATTATTAATGAAAATGCTTGTGAATCCCTGCTAAGTTCTGACCAGGTAAGGCATAAATTGCAGTTCACGGAAGTATCTTTCGTACCATTGTGTCCACTTGTCACTAGTAAGAGCATTGTTGGTGTATATCAGGAAGGACACGAAGTTTTTGGGGATGGAAAGTAGCAACAGATACTTTGAACGAACTTAATGTATATGAGGAACCCGCGTTGGAATTGTAGATCATAGATGTTTTGAGTGCAAGATGTATATAGTGGAACGATAAGCAGTTGGGTTCGCAAGCATCGGCCCCGCAATAATGGGCATAAAATTGGCTAAGTATGGAAAGGAACAGCGATCGGTTGGATCCATCGTGTGAGGATATAGATGGAGATGTTAAAGAATGAATTGCATATCACGGAAGTATATTTCATACCATTGTGTCCACTTGTCACTAGTAAGAGCATTGTTGATGTATATCAGGAAGGACGCGAAGTTTCTAGGGATGTAAAGAAGCAACAGATACTTTGAACGAAGTTAATGTATACAAGGAACCCACAGTGGAATTGTAGATCATGGATATTTTGAGTGCAATATGTATATAGCAGAACAATAAGAAGTTGGGTTCACAAGCGTCGGCCCCGCAACACTGGGCATAAAATTGGCTAAGTATGAAAAGGAACAGCAGTCGGTCAGATCTATCGTGTGAGGATATATATGGAGATGAAGACATGTCAGTCCGACAACTCTGGAACCGGATACCATAGAAAGGGCAGTAAGTATATATCCAAAAAGAGATAATGAGCGGGAAGAAGAAAAGGCCAGTTCATATGCGTCGATCTGGCAACTGTGGCCATAAAATTGCCTAGGTATGGAATGGTACAGCGGTCGGTTGGATTCGTCATGTGAAGATACAGATGGAGATGAAGATATGTCAGCCCGCGAACCTTGCAACCTCCCATTATAGAAAGACGACTAAGTATAAAACTAGAAAGCCATAATGGACGAGAAAAGCAAAAGGGGGAAAGAGATAAGTATCTGAGAGTCGAAAAAACCTATTTTTTCCATTTATTAATGGCAATTTTTTCGAACCTCTATTGGGTCATCACTAGTAAAATCATTAAATGCAGATCACTGAAGTTCTTTGGTTGCAACATGTATATTCCGAAACAAGGGACATAGGTGTTGGGTACCGTGAACCTGGGGCCTGGTGCCCAGATAACTGGCTAAGTATTGGCCAAGACAAAGTTTTGATATCTATTTCAATATTTTTCATACTAGTATCTATCAATGGAGAAAGTTTTCATATTTATCTGAATAGTATTCATACTAATATATATTAATGGATTGGTTCTCTTTCAAATGCAAATGATCTCCCAATTTGCAAGATGCTCTTTGGCTAGCAAATTTCGTTGAAACCGTGAAAATTTTGACTGCAAGATGTACATAACACAACAAGAAACATGAATTTGCATTGTGGTCTCAGCAAGATAAAATCCTTACCATCTATTCATCTTGTATTCGTTGCAATGACATCACCAAACGATGACTCTCCATAAACATCAATATCTAAATTAAATTAAATGCAATCAAAATTTGGTGTGACTTTAAGTAATTAAAGCATAAATTGCAGACTACAGAAGTTCTTAGGCTGCAAGATGTATATGACGGAACAATGGACATAGTTGTTTAATACCGCAAACCACATAATTGCCTAAGCTTTGCCGAAGAGGAAGTTTTTTGTATTTATTCCAATAGAACTGATATTAGTATATATGCACGGATATTATCAAATAGAAGAAGCTGCAATATATCCAACATACTTCACAGGAACATTGTGTCAACAATTCAGCCGCCTTGTTGCAACTCATTAATTGATTCTATTTATGGAAACCAAAGAATGGGAGTAGGACGGGTCCTCCAATTTATTTCTTTAAATACAAGCCGCCACCACATAAGTATGGCCTATGAAAAATTATTCTTAAATGTAAAATGTAAAATGTAAACAAAGAATAGACCAGGTTTTATTTAGATTGAAGTAGTGGGCAGCAAAAACAAAAGCTTGTCCTTCATGTTTAACAACACAGGGGAAGAAGGTACAAAATACAATTAAAACAAATACTAGAAATTGGAAAATACTATTAAAAAATAAACCGAAATTATTCTATATTCAAATAAGATGGGCTACAAAATATGGTTGAGGCTATTTGCGACAACGATTGTGATTTCGTCTGTCATCAACCAATACAAAATATGTACATTGATGAAGCTTCTTCATAGTTTTCTTGACGTTCAAACTCTTTATTACTAAAAAACGAGCTAAATATCAATTTTGGGATTTGTACTTAATCGATGTTGCCAAGTACATCTATCCCAGTTTTTTGAATACCTTCTCTCTTCCAGATATGGCCTACTTGCAATGGATGCTTATTCAACATTCCATTCTTTGTCAAGTATTAATTTCCCTATGTCGTCGAAAATTTGGGATATAAGGTGATTTCCTTGCAATGTTCTTGACCCCTGACATCCGAGACAACTTAGAAATGCGATTCAGGTCGATTTCAAAGTGGATGAAGTCATTTTATGTCACAACAGCTAAGGCAGGGGAAACAAATTCAAGTGCATAGTGACTAGTATTCTCCCTGTATTCGATCGTCTGGTTGCTTGAAAAGCCTGCCTGAGGATTTGTATGTGGAACTTCTTTGATTTATTATAGTAAATTGGAAGAAACGTCCAACCCAGATGAAAAAATGAAACTCTATTGAGGTACATAACTTCTTCGTGCAGCAGAGGTGTAGCAAGTGCATCAAATGCTGTAGAATGTGCCAGCACAGGTCTGGCAAGTGTATCAAATGTTGCAGATGGCATCAGAATATATCTTTCCTCATAGCTGTGGAGGTATGGAGACCCACATAAAAGTCTGAAATGTTCGGAGGTGATGCCAAATATGTGGAGTCTACAACTAAATCTGGAGGAAACCGAACAAACTTTGACAAAGAACATAGCTTTCTGTCAAGTCGTCTACCAGACCCACATGCAGGTCATCAAACTATGAAATAGAAACTTTTGTAGTGATAATATGTTGTTTTATCCACCCATACAGTTTGTGTTACCCACCTCTGAGGTAGACAAATGTGCAATCTCTACAATTCGATACACTTGCCAAATCTGTGTTGTTGGAAGAAGCTATATACTTAAACGAAGAACTATTTTGCACATGACCTCAAAATCCATTACAATTTCCAGCAAGAAAACAAAGATTTTCAACCAACAAATCTCCAAGCATCCTTTTCAACCAACCAAAGCATCGAACATAGGGAGAACACCAACCAGAACATACTTGTTCTTTTTTTTTCGTCCTCTCTGAGTTTCTCTTGTATAACAAAGTTTTGTTTTTACTCAAAGCTCACGTCACATAAAAACAGACTCTCTTCTTTCATATGCTCCTCAATCGCATCTCTAAGTTGTCTTACATGTCCATGACCAGGAACATTAGAACGAAGGCACCCTAATGCGCAAATCTTTGATGATAGAGAGAAATGGAAATAAGTATTTAAAAGCAATGCTAGATGGTCTTCCCTAGATTTTGTGTTGATTCGTTTTAATGACAGATGTTCTCGATATTTTCACTTATTAATGCCAATATTTTTTAATATGTATGCTCAATAGTGACTAGTAGCACGTATTAAAATTCCCATATACGAGCACATTCTCAAATCTGACATCTAAGATATGCACAATATTAAAGAGGGACATGACGTCAAGGCCTTTGTGGGTGACACGTTCGTGAACTATGTTGAAGCTTTTAAGAAAAATAAAATTGCACAAGCAAAAAAATAAAATAAAAAGTATTTCGCAAATTCAAAATGCAGGCAAAAAGAAATTACCAGATCCCATAATATTCGCATGTCTATTCATTTTAATGGGAGATCTCCTCGAGTTTTCTAGTTATTAAAGCCCATCATTTTGAAATACACAATATTAAAGAGGGACATGACGTCAAGGCCTCTGTCGGTGACACATTCATGAACTATGCTGAAGCTTTTAAGAAAACTAAAACTGCACAAGCACAATATATATATATATATATATATTCACAAATTCAAAATGTAGGCAAAAAGAAATTGTCGGATCCCATAATATTCGCCTGTCTATTCATTTTAATGGGAGATGTCCTTGAGCTTTCCAGTTATTAAAGCCCATCTTTTCGAACCTGTCTGATCAGTTCTGACTTTTGAAAGAATATTTAATGTGTATTGGGAAGTGCTGAAGGTAGCGGGGATGGAGCCCTATGTAAAAAACATTATTACTATTTTTTTGTTTTTGTTGACGAGCGTATGTAAAACGTACGTAAAGAAAAGTAATTCGAGAATGCTAGTTTTTTTGTATGATCCCTTGAAATTCAAATAGTCTGCAAGTCCGATTGTCAATTTGTATATCACGGAACTCTGTGTTATTTGTAGGACATGGAACAACAGAGACCAAACTTAGAGTCTTCCACCTTGAGAACCCGCGATCCAAAAAATGTTTACTATTTGTTTTGTGTGTGTTTTGTCCACCAGGGTATGTAAAACGTACGTAAAGTAAACTATTTCGAGAATGCTAAATTTTTTGGACATGACGCCCTTCAAATTCAAATAGTCCGCAAGTCCTATTGTCAATTTGTATATCGCGGAACTCTCTGATTGTCAATTTTCAGCAGCCTACCCCGAGAACTCATGATGCAAAAATTGGCTAAGTATGGGATGAGGGCTTTGTGCATGCTTTATATATCTACTTTATAAAATTACATATTTCCTATGTTTAATTTATGCTGTCCAGGAAACCTATAATTTGATAAATTTCAATGTCTTCTATCCAGAAGCCCTTCTTTTAAAGAAAACTAATTCGGAAATGCTAATGTATACACCATAGTTCGATACAACCTATCCACGAATCTGCGTCCATAAAACTGGCTAAGTATGGAACTGAACTTCGGTCGGTCGGAATGATCGTGGAACTCTCCGTGTTATTTGCAGGGCACGGAACAACAGAAGCCCAATTTTCAGCCCGCCACCCTGAGAACCCATGATCATTAACTTATGTTGTCAAGGAAACCTATAATTTCATAAATTGCATTCTCTTCTGTCCAGGAGGTCTTCTTTTAAAGAAAAATAATTCAGGAAAGATAATGTATACACCGAACACGACCTGTCATAGTTCGATAGAACCTATTCGCAAAGTCATGTCCATAAAACTGGCTAAGTATGCAACCAAATGATGGTCGCTCGGAATGACTACAGAAACGCGATAAACTAGAGTCAAACACAATTTACAATAGGAAAGTAAAAGGGAGAGAACAACTATATCTCCCACACAACAAAAAGCAATCTCATAACTATGAAACCATAGTAACACAGAATGCATGGAAAAAGCATTGGCAACTATGAAATATATTTTGAGGCCAACAAACTCTTCTTCAACACGTAACAGATGCAATTTACATCGCCTGCAATTCTTTAGTCTGTTATTTTATCTTAATAAGCCCAATTTTCAGCCTGCCACCCCGATAACCCGCGATCATTAACTTATGTTGTCCAGGAAACCTATAGTTTCATAAATTGCATTCTCTTTTGTCCAAGAGGCCTTCTTTTAAAGAAAACTAATTCGGGAAAGCTAATGTATACACCAAACATGACCTGTCATAGTTCAATAGAACCTACTCGCGAAGCCACGTCCATAAAACTAGATAAGTATGCAACCGAACGGTGGTCACTCGGAATGACCACAGAAATGCGATAAACTAGATTCAAACACAGTTTACAACAGGAAAGTAAAGGGATAGAACAACTATATCTCCCACACAGCAAAATGAATTCTCATAACTATGAAACCATAGTAACACAGAATCCATGGAAAAAGCATCAGCAGCTATGAAATATATTTTGAGGTCGACAAACTCTACTTCAATGCATAACAGATGCAATTTACATCGCCTGCAATTCACATCGCCTGCAATTCTTTAGTCTATTATTTTATCTTAATAGTATTCTATGCAAACTGCAGTGCAAAAAAATGTAACCAGAGATCCAACCGCAGATGCAGCATCCCAACATTGCAAACCCTAGGCAAACAAGAACAAGCACCAAATAAGAACCCATCTAAGAAGCACCAAAAGGCCCAAGTGCAGGCGCAGGACCAGAACCCTGCAAAGTCGAATCAAGCAACAATAAACAACATACAGCGAAGAAATAAGTAAGCAGCAACCACTCCCCTAGGAACGATGTTGTTCCAATCGCGATTGCAGAAACCCAAACGTGCAAACAGCAACAACATGAACAGGCAAGCAAGAACAACAACAACATGCAAATAAGAAATCAGTGGCATGCAAAAAACAAGCATGGACCAGTGAACCAGCAATGCTGATGGAGCATATAAATTTTAAAAATGGAAGAAAATGTCTTGTAACAATCCTATTAAGTAACCATTCAACACTACCAAGTCTGTTAGGTAAACATTAAGTCTGTCAGAAATGCACTGTAAACATTTAAGAAAAAATTCAATGTGGCAGGTCTCTGATGTATCCCAAAAAAATAATTATATTTTTTGTAACAATAGTTCGAACACCAGAGAATGTATTGGAAAGCCAAACTTTGGATATTCCACCATATCAAACATTGCCATAAATTTACCTAGCATAAAATGCTAAACCAAACATTCGAATTAATGCTAGCATTAATCCACCTTCGACGAATGCATAACAAAATATATGATTCAAAAAGACCATATATGATCAAATAATTTGGATATGCCAACATATATAACATTGGGAATAGCGAAGCTGACAATAAGACCTCCAATACCTTGTCCAATCATATCATGACAAATATGGTACTTTTTTTTATATAAAAGTCGATGTTTTCAGTTCCCTAGTTCCAACAATAGATAATATGGAAATATTTGTGGTCAAAGGACAGACTAATATGAAGTCAACGATTTATCGATCGCTATAGTCCCTCTACGCCTACGACAGGGACTAAAAAGGCCAACTCAAAAAAACTTAATGTTTTGTTTGAAATGTAAATAAATAAAACATTAAAAACCTTCCTCGAAGGTTGCCGCATGCAGGAAATGTGATATAGCATTAAAAACCTTCCTCCCTCAATGTCGAGAAGGCTGTCGCCGCCGCTGGATGAGAATAAGACTCTAAGTTCATCAACCAATAGAATGACAAATGAATAAATTTGAATATTTTTAAAAAATAATAAAATGCAATGTCCAATGTAAAACTATGAAAAACATCTTGAAATTATTGATCAACGATTATGTTAATTGTTGTTCAATGCCAAATTGATTACTATATACAATGTCGTGACAAGTATAATAAAGCAATGATATCCAAAAAAAAAATAATAAATAAATAAATAAATTAGCCAAATAACCTACTAATTAAAATTATGAATATTTTGTAAGTTGAATTCACATGATTTATGATATGCTCCTCAAATTAGCCAATGATAGCAATGATATCCCAAAAGAAGAAAGAAATAAATAAATTAGCCCAATGACCTTCTAATTAAAATTATGAGCATTTTGTACGTTGAATTCACATGATTTATGATATGCTCCTCAAATTTCCAAATGACCTTCTAGTTAAAGTTATGAGCATTATGTACGTTGAATTCACATGATTTATGATATGCTCTGGAGGAGACAATTAAAAAGTATATTACATTTTAAATTCTTCAAAGAATATGATTGTTTTCAAATTAAAAAATTGCATACATTCCACCTCTCCACAATTTCGCTATATTGTTCCATTCATATGAACTCATCAATTAATTTAACTTCAACCTACCTACCTACCCTTCCTTTTAAAGTGTACTTTCTCCAACGATCATTTAATTCAAGACATCTCTAAAATAAAAGTATTTAATATAACAATATGCCCATCTAACCACCTTTCATAAATATGTTTACTCTTTTTAGTTAAAATGTAAGGTATTATTATAAGGGAAAAATAAAAAGAGGAATCTCTTCATTTTGTTAATTAGTCTATCTTTTTTCTAATGTTAATTCATTCAAACTTAGCTTTTGATAAATTGCATTATTTCAAATCAAGGTCAAGGTATGAGTAGCATTTTCCTAAATAATCATGAATTTAGTTGATCACTATTTAACATTTTATTATGACAATTTTAAATATTAACATAAACAATGACAATCCATAATTAATTCTTCATTAAGTCTATGTGTACCTTTTATAATTAATATATTAAATGGTGTTAAATAAGATTTAAACATTTGGTAAAAAAAATTAGCGCTTTGTCTCTGATTAGGGTTTAGTCTCCTTGGCTCCCTGTTTCTCCCTTTCACCGCCCCAAGCAGGGCAAGACATGATCCCAAATGAAGAGGGGTCATGAGGCGCCTCCTACCGCAAGGTCATGGTGCAGGAACCTTCTGGTGGAGGTTTTTGTCAGTGGTCCTTCGAGCCACCGTCGGACTAGTGTTCACAAATCTTCTTCGAAGGTGTTGCTAAATGAAAAGAAATGGAGATTGACACGGGACCTATTCCAGTAAAAACAACATGTCCTTGGGAACCTAGGAAATGCATTCCTCGAGCACCACTAGCACCAAAATATGTGATCAGCACACCCTGCATCGAAGAACAGGAACAATACATGAGGGACTACGCGTTGGTGGGAAAATTCCTACGTTTATGGCCCTTTGAACGTGAACTTGTCCAATGGATACAACATTGGTGGAAACCTAATGGACACTATGACCTACAGCTAGGCTCCAAGGAATTCTTTACCATCATCTTCCATAACCTAGAAGATCGAAATCACATATTTGACGGGGGACCCTATTTCTTCAATTCGGTCGACCTCTTCCTGCGCTTCTAGACGAAGAATTTTATCCTGGAAAAAGAATACTTTGCACATGCCCCGGTATGGATATGTCTATACTCCCTACCACAGGATTTTTGACTAGAAGAGATCCTAACAGGCATAGGAAACACCAATGGGGCCTACATAAAATCCTCAGAGGTGACTAAGCAGAGAAGGTATACCTCTTATGCTCGCATCCGTGTCTATCTCAACATCTCGAAGCCCGTCCTTGGTTCCATAGCCTTGGAATACCATGATGAGGACTGGTCTCAAACTATTGACTATGAGCACATAACATTTCGATGTAGAAAATGCCACAAGCACGAGCATCTTTTCAGAGAATTCCCTCTGAACATTTTCAAAATCAAGGCCGACAATCCTAAAGCAAACAAATCAAGGGATGGTTTCACCTAGAAAGCAGGCAAGCGATGCCAAACAGCTAGGAAAACTGTGCAAACTGCCAATAAGGAACCCCCCTCCAAAATATCCTTCGGTGTCCTTCAACAACTTCCAGAAGATATGGACGAGCCGCAGCTACCTCCTCAAGGAAATGCAACCCACAACAATGCAAAAGTCAACCCTTCCAACACCCCTGTCTTGGAGCAAATCCCCTCTTCTTCCTCTTCCCATGCCAAAGTTGGCGAAGCCTCTGACCCCGAAGATGGAGATACTGAAATGTATCTAGAGGAACAAGATCTGGCGGGAGTAGACCTCGAGCACTTAAAACAAGCCTATTGCAAGCAGGAATTGTACACCATCCCTCTAGATCAGCTTCGCAAGGTACATAAAGTCTTCCTAAACTCCTCAGTGGGATCTATGGCCAGATCCACCACTGGATTCGACATCTAGTGCATCCAACAGAAAGAAAAACACATACCTCAGAAGGATGAGAAGAAAAGAGGAAGAAAATCCAACCAGAAACTCATACAGGAAATCAGTTACTTCATGGTAAACTCAGGTCAAATACATCTGATCTCTGATAGATTTCTGCCTCTAACCTCTCCATCCTCATCATGAACCTCATATATTGGAATATATGTGGTCTCAATGGTCGTAGTAAGAAAAGGCTTCTATGAGATCGTATCATAGTAGATCAACCTGATATTCTTTTACTTCAAGAAACAAAATGTGTTGGGGAAGAAATGAATCAAATCCTCTCCAGATGTTGGAAACAGGGGAAAACGATGACCGTTGATTCCAAAGGCGTGCTTGGGGGCTTGGTAATCCTCTATAACCCCAGCACTGTGTTTCTCGAGAACTTCTTCACCACCAGATGGACAATCTCAGTGGAATATCAACTCATTGGCTCCAATAAGCCAAGCTTCCTTACAAATGTTTACGAACAAGCCACCCCGGGGGACAAGCTCAACTTCATTCAGAATCTGGATGGGTTGGCTAACCTCACCATCAATCGTAGTTGGATACTAGGGGGGGGACTTCAATATGTTCTGCCACCTAGAAGAAAAAAGGGGCAACACTCGTAGACTCGAAGCGGAAAGTAGACACTTTCAATCTCTAATCAATAAGCTTAGTCTCATAGATCTAGAAACCCAAAATGGCCTTTTCACCTAGTCAAACTGGCATTTGGGCTCCCAACATGTTGCATTCCATCTAGATTGATTCCTCGTTTCAAAAACCCTCTTAATGGATGGCCTATCGATGAGTGTTATCATATTGGATACCTCGTTATCTGACCACTGGCCTATAAATCTCTCACTGGATATATATGGCTCTCCTGGACGAAAGCCCTTTAGATTTGAGAATTTCTGGCTCAACCACCTATAATTCCAAGCCCTCGCTCTGAAATGGTGGAGGGAAGCCACCATCTCTCATGGTTCCAAAATATTCTGATTTCAGCAACGACTAAAAAACTTTAAGCAAAGCCTTAAGCTTTGGAACAAACAAAACTTCAAGAATATTTTTGAATCCCAGAGAAACCTGAACGATCAAATGAAGCTCATACAAATCTAGATGAGGAATCATGGCCTCACTGAGGATCTCAAAGTACAGGAAACTCTACTCAAACAACAGTAGGAGGAAAGGCGGTCTCAAGAGGAAGTCCTGTGGAAGAAAAAATCTTGAATACAATGGCTTCAAGAGGGGGAACGAAATACCAAGTTCTTCCACTGAGTGATGATCCAACGCAGACACATCAACTACATTACGCACTTGGTCATGGAGCAAGGTCAAATGCTCCAAAAACATGAATATCGCAAGCAAGAAATGGTATCTTATTACCAATATCGGTTGTCTGAACCCCATATTGATAGATCCCCCAACATAGAAAAGATCACCCGACACATCCCCAATCTCATAACTCACGAGAAGAATGAAGCTTTGTCCAGACCAATCATGATTGGATAAGTAGACCTATCCCTCCAAGACACCCCCGAAGGAAAAGCTCCAGGTCAGGACAACTTCAAGGAGAAACTCTTTCACTTTTGTTGGCCCATGATTCGGAAGGAAGTCTGGGACCTCATCGAGGATTCTTGCATCTCTAGTTAGGTTACCCCTACTCTTAATGCCACTTTCCTAACCCTCATCCCCAAATAAGAACAAGTCACTCATCCTAAATAGTTCATACTAATTGCTCTCTACAATGTAATCTACAAATTGCTAACAAAATTTATCGCCATGCACCTCAAACCACTCCTTCCCCTCATCATTTCCCCCGAGCAGTCAGGGTACATTGAAGGCTGGAAAATTCTTGACAGCATCATCCTTGCCCATGAATTCATACACTCTTTTCAGAGTATGGGTACTCCAGGTATGTTATTAAAGTTATATATTTCCAAAGCTTTTGATAAACTCAGTTGGGCTTACATGAAATATGTTCTTCTTGCTTTTGGCTTTGCTATGGACTAGGTAGACTGGATTCTAAATCTCACCTCTTTTGCTTTCTTCTCCATTTTGATCAATGGTGTCCCTTCCCACCCCTTCTCTCCCTCTCGTGGAATACGGCAAGGGGACCTCATGTCACCCTTCCTTTTAATCATCATGGAAGAAGCGCCCAACCGCTTCATCAAAGCTTCCACAGCAGATAATTCTCTAGCTAGACTCCCCCTTCATGGCATGAATCCCCCAATCTCCCATAGCTAGTTTTTTTATGACACCCTAATGCTGAGCTCCCCCACCATCCATGAATCCCTTCACATTTTTTGTATCCTGCAAACTTTTTGCGTAGCCTCAGGAATGGAAATTAATAGAGAAAAATCCCAGCTCTTATTTTTTTAACACCCCTATACCAGTTCAAAATAACATCACCAACATCTTGGGATTCACGTGTATCTCCCTTCCATCCAAATGCCTCGACATTCTTCTGATTAATAAAACTCTTCAAAACAACTCCTAGGAGGGGCTCCTTTCCTCCATGGGAAAAAGACTCTCCTCCTAGACCTTTCGAATGATCAACCTTCCCAATTGCCTCGTCCTCCTCAAATCAGTCCTTCAAACCTTGCATATTTATTCCTTCTCTACTTTGGCTGCCCCGGGCTTTATTCTTACATCCATCAAGACCCTTCAAATAAAATTTGTTTGGAAGGGAGAAAAGATGGAACAGAAAATAGCTCTAATCAGCTGGGAAAAGATACGCAAACCAAAATTAAAAGGTGGTCTTGGTTTAAGGCACCCCGCCATTCTCAACAAAGTTCTCAATGCGAAGATTTGGCAGAGATGGTTGAAGCGACCTAAGGACAAGAAATGTGTTCCACATATTGTTGAAAACCAACTTATCAGATGGAATGAAAACACATCGGGATCCTTGATCTGGAACACTGCAATACAGGTCCACTCTTTGATCATTGATCATGCTTTCTGGGAAATACGAAACAGAAGGAAAACTGCCTTTTGGCATGATTCGTGGCAACAAT
This sequence comes from Picea engelmannii, assembly GCA_009831015.1. Taxonomy (NCBI): domain Eukaryota; kingdom Viridiplantae; phylum Streptophyta; class Pinopsida; order Pinales; family Pinaceae; genus Picea; species Picea engelmannii. The sequence continues at coordinate 235,286 of ML781735.1, forward strand.
GGCCCTCCTTAACACAGAATTCCATGGCAGAGAATCTTCTTTCCCCTACCAATCAGACAGGTCTAATCATGGTCATGTACTATTGGCAAGTGGACCCCCATGGCGCAACTTGGAATCACGGGAAGTCCACTCCTACAGAAATTCATGCTCCAGCACACGTGGATCTTCAGCCTTGGCACGAGTTGACTTCTTCCAGGAAAATTCAATGTTTTCAAGGAGACAACATCCTAATAAGGGGGAACTCCTCACAAGGCACCTTCACCATAAAAGAGGCATACAACATAAACACAACCTCACACTTTCTCCCCCAAGAACCCATTTGGGAAAAAATATGGTCGATCAAGCACTGGCAAAAAATAAGCACCTTCCTCTGGCTTGTCGCACACAAGGGTATCCTTATCTAGGACAATCTCACCAAAAGAGGTTTTGTCGAGCCCCCCATTTTCCCTCTTTGCTAGAAATATTTGGAATCTCAAAACCATCTGCTCAATCTTTTCTCCTACAGTACGCAAATCTAGGATCATTGTGCCTTAATAATGCGCACCACAGACTGCAAACGAGAAGTCCTCAGGGAAACCTCAGAAGAATGGAGAGACTCATATTTTCATTCTCCCATCCTAAACCATATATGGCAGCTACTTCCGGGCTTCATCCTATGGAAGCTCTGGAAAGAGAAAAAAAGACGAATATTTATTTTGTTTCATCTTGACTGGCAGAAATTTTGTCAACACATAAATGGCAACATCAGAGAAACCATCCTCCTTCATCCCTAGAAAGAGGAGGACTTGTCTTGTCATCCCCAAGAAAAGCGTATTGTAGACAAATGGATCATCAACTTCCAACCACACTTTTCAAGAAAACCCCTAGGTTCACAATCCAAAGGCAGCCCTTCACACTGGTCTCCTCTAGCTCCAAGATTCATCAAATTAAACTTGGACGGAGCCTCCAAAGTTAATCTGGGCCCTGCGGGCTTCGGAGTGGTTATTCGCAACATTCAAGGAATCATTATACTTATCACAGTCGACAACATTGGCCATAACACAAACAATGCAGTTGAGCTTGTTGGGTATGTGTTATATTCTTTGCATGTGTGTGTGTGTGTGGGTGCGCTACAACAACTGCGTCTGGCAGTCCGTACCAAGGGATTAGGGTTTTGGTATCTACGGAATACCTAAAAACATTGTATATATTGTATGGCGAATG